>LFZN01000198.1:0-88861 GCA_001578235.1 Pseudocercospora eumusae | reverse complement strand
GTATAACTTTATACCTTTACGATTTTAAGAGGAGGAAGAAATAGACCTAGATTATAACGACGAAGAGTTTCTTCTAGGGGTCTATATCGAAGATTACCTAGAGGATAGGCCCTCGATAAAAGAAATCCTCTTTATAGCGAAGGTAAATCGACTAGCCCTCGTAAAACGTATTACCGGGAGTATACTAGCGAGAGCCTATACCCTATATAAAAGAAAAGCCGATAAGGTTCGCCCTATAGAGGCGGATATTACAATAATAGACGGATCTACTCCTAGGGGACTTAGAGATTAGAGGTAGAGGTACCTCGAGAGGGAGGCTCTACTCCCTATAGGAACTAGCCCCTTCGATAGAAAGTATTTAACGAAAAAGTTCTCGAGTATTAAAAGAGGATCTCGTATATTAGAAGAAGCCTTTAGTAGCCTAAAATTTAGCTATAAGTTATAGCCTAAGGAGCTAGCGCTAGTCCGGGAACTACTCTATAATCGCGAAGTAGTACTAGTATTCGACTTTACCTACCTAGGAAGGGTACGTAATGAAATAGTACTACTATAGGAAATCCGGACGATACCTTATATTCTATAGTAGCATCCTAGTTATCGAATATATCTAGTACTAAAGAAAGTTACCGAAAGGATAATAAGGGATCGCCTAAGAGCCGGTATACTAGAAAGTTATTACGGAGCGTACCGTAATCTATACTTTCTTATTTAGAAAAAGTCGCCGCTAGGGGTAGAAAAATAGTACCGGCTAATTAATGCCGCCTAGGAGTTTAATCGCGTAACTATACGAGATGCGAATCTACCTCTAGATACGGATAGTTTCTCGGAGGAGTTTACGGGGCTCGTTATTACTAGTCTTATCGACGTTTTCTCTAGATATAATTAGGTTAGCCTAGCGGAGATAAGTAGAGATCTTACTAGATTCGACTCGCCTCTTAGACTAATAAGGTAGATTACTTTGCCGTAGGGAGCTACTAACTTAGTTAGCTAGTTTATCCGGATTATAACGTAGGTACTAATAGAGTATATTTCGCATTACGCCCTTCCCTTTCTAGATAATATAGGCATTAAGGGTCCTCGTACGAGATATAATAACGAGGAGGTCTAGCCCGGAATTCGGAGGTTCGTCGCGGAGTATGTTACTAACCTCGATACCGTCTTTAGCGATCTAGAGAGGGTAGGCATAACTATTACCTTTAAGAAGCTCTAGCTTATAAGCCGAAGGGTCCGCATCGTAGGGTATATTACCGATAAGTATAGTCGGTACCTAGACGAGAAAAGGATCGAGAAGATTATAAAGTAGCCCGAGCTAAGGAATATTAAGGACGTACGCATCTTTCTAGGCGTAGTAGTTTACTTCCGTATATAGGTCGACTACTTTACTATAGTAGTAAGACCCTTATTTTAGCTTCTTCGAAAGGACTAGGTATTTATGTAGGGGATAGAATAAGTAGAGGCGAAGGCTCGCGTTATCGATCGTTTAGTAAATACACCTACTCTAAAGTCTATTAACTATAGTAAAGGAGTAGGGGACATTATTATAGTAGTCGACTCGAGTCTAGATAGTTACGGAGAGGTACTAATATAGGTAGATCCCGGCAACGCGAAAAAGAGACATCTAGTACGATTTAAGAGTAGCTTATAGTCTTCGGCGGAGAAGAAGTACGATGCCGGAAAGCTAGAGTATCTTAGTATACTTAAGGCCCTACGTAAGCTTAAACCTTAGCTATTTAGTATTTACTTTATTCTAGAAGTCGATACGAATACGCTAGTATATTAACTTAATCGCGTAGCGGCCGACCTACCTAATACTACGGTTACTCGATAGCTTACCTAGATCCGACTATTTACCTTTAAAGTACGACATATGCCTAGCAAAAGATATAGTACTCCTAATACCCTATCTAGAAAACCCGTAACGCCGGAGGACCTTAAGGAGTTTAAAGAAGAGGACGATATTAAGGAAGTTATTAATAGGGACTTCTTTATTAGCTTTTATCTAAACGATACCTCTATCTATCGGGTTAAGGAACCGGAGATAGTCGAGGAGGCCGACTTACTAGATAGCTACTACTCGGACGAGTCGAGAAAGATAGCATATATAAAGATATACGTACGAGGACTACGCGGAATAGGACGTACGGAGTATTATAGGCTACTAAGAAAGTTAAGATAGTATCTAGTTAAGGGTAGGATGCTTTTCTACTAAAGGAGGGTTAATGCTCCTCTATAAAGGGTTATTAATAACTACGATAATAGAAAAAGGATCCTTATTACGGTACATAAAAAGAATAGCTATAGGAGCCCCGATAGTACCTACGATATACTACGACGACTATATTTCTAGGAAGGCATATATATAGACTATATATACTACTATAAGTTATACGAATAATACTCTTTTCGGAACGGGCGGATGCGAGCCTTAGAGCTACATCCGTATAAAGTATAGGTAGTAGGCGAGAGATAGTTTCTCGATATAGTACATATAAAAAAGAAGGGCGCTATTATTATAGTAAGGGAGGCGCTTAGCCGTTAGCCGGAAGGACGACCTTATAATATTGCCGGAAAAAGTATTATAGCGAAGTAGATCGCTAATTTTATCTAGAAAGATATCTTCTATCGATAGGGGGCACCCTACGAAATTGTTATAGACGGCTCCCCTTAGTACCTTAAAGATGTATAGGCTCTACTAGCGAGCATAGGAGTAAAAAAGGTAAAGATTTCTCCCTATTACCCCTAAAGTAATGCGGCTATCGAGGTTAGGTTTAGACCTATACTAGATGCCCTCTCGAAACTTACTACGGGAGGAGAAACTAGCTAGATAAAGTATATTAAGGCTATCTTATTTACCGAGCGTACGATAACGTGTAGCGCTACTAGGTATACCCCCGCCTACTTAATAATCGGGCGAGAAGCGGTACTACCTATTAAGGTCGAATTTATAATATATACTATACTAGACTAGGGTAAGGTACGGGACCGAACGACGCTACTCGAATATCGGACGCGAGTACTCGCCGGTATAGGCATAACGTTCGCCGAAGTACTAGCGAGATAAGCCCGGGTACGCGATTAAACGACGGAGTACTAGAACAAAATAAAGGACATCGCTCTTATACCCCTCGCGCCGGACACGCTAGTAATAGTATATAGGTCCGAAATTAAGACGTCCTTTTCCTATAAGCTTTCGTTCTACTAGAAGGGACCCTTTCGGATACGCGAAAGGATAAGAAGGCCGCTAGAAGTAGATAATCTAGGCGAGTAGCTCGATACTTACCTACTTAACGAATGCGATAGTACGCCGATAAAGGGAACCTATCCTCGACTTATTCTTAAAGAAGTTAAGCCCTTTAGGACGGTTAACTAGATACTAGTAATAAGCCTAGACGATAAGGAAGAGAAGGAGGAAAAAGAGGCTTAAGAAGAGGTAAAAAGGTAGGTACGTCGTAGTTAGAGACTATAGGCTAGAGAGGAGTAACTATAGGAGCCGCCTAGTCGCCGTACTAGACTATAGGCGAAGAAGGTAATATAGTAAGAGTAAGGAGAGCTACGCCGTAGTACTAGGCTAAGAGTATAAGAAGAGAGTATAAGAGAAGATAAGCTATAAGAGGATACGAGCGAAAGTAAGGAGGAAATCGATAATAAGGAGGAAATCGATAAAGAGGAGGTTAATATAGAAGCTAATATAGGGACTACTATAGGAGGAAAATACCTATATCCGTAAGTTTAGATTCTAGGCGAGGACCTAGAGAAAGATAGTAGGTATAGGAGGGTAGAATCTAGGTAGGTCTCGGGTAGATAGGGTAGATTCCGGGTAGATCGGGTAGACGGGTAGATCCGAGGTAGACCGGGTAGGCCGGGTAGATTTCTACTAATGAGAGAGGCGGTATAAAATCTAAAACCCCCGCCCGTAGGGGAGAATATCGATCGATCTAATAACCCTAGTAATGTTATACCCGTAGAAGAACCGAGCCTACGAATTAGCTAGAAAACGATATATCGAAAAATAGTCCTAAGCGAAGACGGTAAAAGCACTTAGGACGCCTACTTAAGACGCCTACGAACAAAAACGCTAAAAATAACCTACTTAACCTCTAGCCTAGGTAAACTCGTACTAAGCGAACAACGACAATATAAAGAAACCGACATAAAGAAACTAACGATATGTCTTTTATAGAGAACCCCGGGAACACCTAGGAACGAAGGTCTAAATCCGATAGTTCATCGTTACTAGGACGATACGGATTCGACGGAAGGCCGAACTCCGAAGAGATTTAGCGGGAAGTCCTCGATTACTAGAAGAGGGACTACTATAGACTTTACTACGTAGACGAAATCTAGGAATAGGCTAGGAGCTACTAAATTATTACTAGGGCGCCGCGAAGGGTATACGCCTAGTAGTAGAACCTACTTTAAGGAGAAATAGAGAGAGAGCCGATAGACGAACGCGGATATTTCGAGTACTCTCGGTTTAACCGTAACGATGCGCTAGTAATAAGGGTAATAGCTAGCCTAGTCGGATATGTAGATATTAAGGAAGTTCCTTCGGGTATAGAGTACTACCTACTCGAAATAGATCTTATAAATTACTCTATATAGGCGCGCTATATAATTTACTAGGCTCGCGTAGTCGATAAGGAGTACGTTAGAGTTCTTACTAGAGAAATGCGCGAACCGGCGAAACCTAGTAAGGACTATAATAACTAAAATAGCAACGAGATTATATTTAGAACCTATATGTAGCGAAGGAGAAATAAGAACCTCCTACGAATAATATACCGCATAATTCCGCCGGCGCTAGTTACTTTACTAAAACCCTTAGTAACGGTATACGATATTCTTCGTTCCTAGAATAAAAGATACCTTAGCGTGCGCCTAAAGGTTTTCGTCCGAGAATAACGCGTAGAAATAAGGAGGATAGGTTTTAGGGACCCGCTATACGACCCGTAGTACCCAATGAACGCGATGCTACCGCCTCCTCCTCCTCCTCCTCCTCGTCCTTATGCACCTTTTCGGAGGCTAGAAGGTAGTACGGACGTAAGGGCGAATACTCTAGTAGGTAAGGTAGCCTATAAGGAAGGCGAGATTCCGATAAGGGAGAATAGTCCTAAGGAGATAGCTTTTAGGGAGGGCGAATTAGTAACTAGTAATACCCTAGTCGAGCTAGATTTCGGTACCCCGAGTAAGCTAGATTTTAGGTAGTTCCTCGACGAGTAAGAGGAGGGTAGGGTTATAGAAGGGGGCGCTCTAGATGAACCGGAATTTAAGCTAAATCTTAAGCCTAACGATGAGGACGATAATAGCGATAGCGAAGTGCCCGTAGAAGTACTAGAGGTAGTAGTAGAAAGTAGTAAAAGAGCCGCTAAGAGAAGACGCGTAGGTTCCGGGTACGACTAGAGATAGGGGATGTCGCTAGTACTACTAAGAAAACGAGTTACCCCCCCGGGGGGGTAGCTTCTACTAAGCGACTCCGCTAAAGCGTACTAGACCTCTACATAACGCGAAACCTTAACGACTATATCTCCTATAAACATCGTAGCCCTAAATAAAAATATTAGACATTACTACCGCCGCCGCTATTATACTAAAGTTTTGCCGGCGCGCGCTTTACTTTACGGCTTTACTTTTACTAGTAACTAGCTTACTTAGAATATACGCTTATCGCTCTATCTTACCGGTCTTACTTAATTACTCCTATTATTACTAGTTTACTCTAGTTCCTTTACTCTTTTACTTTTACGCGGGTTTACTCCGGGAAGTACCGGCGCGGCGAGGTATAAAAAATGCTCTTTCTTCCGCGGTAAACCTTTTCTTTAATATAAACATTCTAACTAATAAGACGATAACTAAATAAGTAATACTTCCGACCTTAGTCTTCGATTATTAATTAGGAGATACCTTTATCTCGTACTAGCTACGGTAAGTAGCCGCGATAAACGGACTAGCAAACCTTATTTTCTTTATAAACGCGCCTAGGTACTACTACCGATACCTTAATACTACGCCGCGATAGTAAGAATAATATCTTAGTAGGAAGATACTAGTACTACCGCCCCTACCGCCTCCCTTATCCGACTTACTTACCTTTAGCTAACTATCTAGCGTACTATTAGGGGATGTAATACTAGTAAGACTATTACTATCGCTCTAACCCGCCTAAGAGAGATAGACGTCGAAGCCTTTCGCGTATAAGCGCGCGAAGTTTTTAAGGCTATTAACTCGGGGGTCGAGGGGCTAGTAGTTAGGCTCTTAGTTATGTAGGAGACGGTAGATAGCGTAATAAATAGGGAGGATAAGAATAGAGTCTACGGCGGTAGAGATTTAAACGACGCCTAAGGACTAAGTAGCCTTCGTTTAGCTATTAAGTAGGGGAAGGGGATTAGAAATCGGAGGGAGACTATACGAAATNACGAAATGTTAGCCGATAAGCGTACTCTATCGCCTTTATAAACCGGATAGAGGAGTATAGTTTTTTCGGAGTAGATAAGCGATCGAAGAATTTAAGTACCTTTATAAGCAAGTTTCCTAATAAGGATAAGGGCTATGAGGAGCTCGCTAAGCGCGTTATCTAGCGACTCGAAAATAAGGCGGCAAACCGATCGGATACTCCGGAATACTAAGTATCTAAATTTAACCTAAAGTAGTAGAACTAAAAGTTAAATCCGGAGCGGTAGGGGTAAAAAGAAGAGATTAAGTTATTAAAGTAGTACGGTATAGTCTATAAGGTACTAGATAAGTACGGCTATACCTATAGTTTTACTAATCGGCTACTTATCGTTCGCTCGAACTTAAGGGCGTATCTTACGTTCGAAAAAGTACTAAATATAGTTACGGCCCGTAGGGAGAGAGGAAATTAGATAGTCGCCGGCCCGTTTAGTCGCTAGGGTTCTCGGGAGCTAATACTAGGACCGAGTATAAGTAGATAGCCGAGTACTAGGCCGACTAGTAGCCGCTCTACTCCGGATCCTACTACCTCCTCCGACCCGTCTATAGCGGTACTACCTATAAGATAGTCGGAGAGAATACGAAGTAAGAAGCCTATTTTGCCGCTAGTTACTAAGGAATCTAGATCTACTAGATAAGCACCTCCTAGAGCCGGGCATAAGCGGGTAAGTTCGAGAAACATCTCTAATCTATAGACTACTTCTAGCCTACCTCGGTCTAGATCGANATACTAATAACGACTACGTCGGAAGAGATCCGTAAGTTCTACCCGAAGTACCTAGAGACGGCGGAACTTAGTATTATTAGGATTATATAGCTCTTACTAAAAGGTAGCTACTATAATTTCGACTAGGAGTACTAACTAAAAGCCGCTAAGAAATATAAGGCTAGTACTAAAAACTCTAGCGGGGAATAAGCCTTATACTCGTAGTATCTCCGAAGATTTACTATTATAGTCTTTAGTATAATTATTAGCCCGGTAAAAGATAATAGGCTATACCGCACGGTTATAAAGATTACTAGTTTCGAGAAGACGGCATAGTTCGAGTAGTATAGGGCTAATAATAGTTATCTTTTTATTACTATAGTATACCCGCGAGGAGTATAGGGGCGAGCCCTTAGACTATATCGGTTTCGAACCGTAAAGAGCCGAGACCTAGCTATACGCCGCCTACCTTAAGGCTAGGTAGCTAGTAAGGCTAAGGATTTCCTCTTTCTCGGGGAGGACGATACGAAGAAATAGCTTCGGGATAGGAACCTAATCGTAAAGGGGGCTATAGATTAGTAGGAAACTATTACCTTCTCGATCGGTAGGGCCGAACTAAAGATGTTTATGCTCCGGGAGTTCGATATGTACCGATAGTACTAACGCCGCATTAATAGAAAATTAAACTACGGGTAGATAAGAAACATGTTCTATAGCCTAAGTTAGTAAATAGTACGTATAGATCCGCTTTATTAGCTAATGTATACTTACTTACGGCCGGACTAGGCTACGTATCTTATCTCGTATCCGTACTATACTAAGTACTAATATAAGGCGGATAGGAAGATCGAAGAGAATATAAGTTAGGCTAGATTTAAGTACATCGATCTAAACATTACTAATATACGTAGCGGCTTAGGGATCTCTATAATCTAGGGTAGCGTCTCGCTCGATACTAAGAGTAATACTAACTACACCTACGTAGTATCTAGTATATATAAGAAGGAAAACTTCGAGGTTTAGTTCGAGCGACTTCGGGCTCGTAACATACTATTAGATAGTAACATTTATAAGATTACGCCTAAGGTTCTAACCGACGAAGATCTTACGGCGGTTAGTAGTAGGTAGACGCCGGTTCTATGCCGTAAGAATAGCATTCGAATTACTAGTCCTATACTTCTACACGGCGCGCCTAGAGGATAGGGGACTCGTTAAACGATCCTTCCGTAGTTTGTTAAGGTATAAGAGAACGGTAATCTAGAAGTACCTAAGTCTAGTACTTTTAATAATCTACGAGCCGCTTACGTAGATATAGTACTTAGGCCGAATTCTCTATTAGGATACCCTAACTACTATAGTACTATGCCGTATAAGTTCCCGGTAGCTATAATATTAGATATCTAGAATCTAATCTCTCGCGCTCTAGTTAGTCGACTAAGGTAGGACGATCCTATTATAGCTAATAAAGTTAAGAAGGTGTTAGTAATAACTAAGGATTAGTAGAAAGTATACTTAAAAGAGTAGCGCGAGGCGGCCGCCCTAGAATTCGAGCGAAAATTCATTATAGTTAGAGACCTCGAAAAGGAATTCTTTAGATAGAAGTATAGCTTCTTCGCGAACGGAGGTAACGCCGACCTTCATCCTCCGCTAAATGTACTTAATAGGGAGCCGGACATATACGAGGATAGAGGGATAGTAGAAGAAGAATTAGAGTAGGGAGTTACCCCCCGGGGGGGTAGCTAGTATTAATAGGGACAAGAATAAAAAATTAATTAGGAAAGCGGGCATAGTAGAGGAGAAGATTACGGATTTCATTGATGTTTAATTTAGGCGTACTAATTATAAAAGCGGATATAGCTACGGCATCTTAGAAGAAGGTATTTAACATAAGCTATAGCATAAAAAGTCGTGCTCCGACTTTTAAGTAAGGGAGGGTTATTAGCTAGTAGCCGAGGCATTTTTTAGCTTTCGGCTAGCTAGTAACTTAGACATATAACATAACATCTACTAGAGGAAAAAGATTATTTTTTATAACTTAGAATAGTTGTTTATAGCATTATGAACCTACCTACGACGAGAACGATACGGTCCTTTCTTCTACCGAGCCTACTACGTACCCGCCGGGTATATAAGACACGAATTTCCTTCGTCTTCTACCTACCGAGCATAGCAGAGTACCTAATCGAATTACTCTACTACTACCTCATTCCGCACAATACCCGCTCTAGTGTTTGTGTGGTTTCGAGGCAATAATAGGTTTGCTAATTATAAGATCCTACCGACGGAGGGAGTTAGACGACGAAGTTAACTAAAATCTTATCCTATAGGTTAAAAGGGATAGGTAGGGGTCGAAGGAGACCTAGGTACTAAGTTTAATCCGGTTTCGTAGTTCTGTAGGTGTAACACCTCTAAACGTATACCCTTACTATGAAGGGTGAGACCCTAGGCTTAGCGTAGGCCTAAAGCCTTAGGCCTATACGATGGCTTAGCTTTCCCGCGGCACCGTGGCCCACCTCTTTTATAGCGGTCCTCGTCTAGGACCTTCCTTCCTTCTTTATCGAACCTATTAAATACTACTTTAAGCCTCTATATATACGTAGCTCTCCCGTAATATTAGGTTCGATTAATTTATTATAGAGTAACTAGCGGATTACCCTACGAACACTCCGGAGTCCGCCTTAGTTACATCGGTAGCTAGGGACTCTAGTCCTACTCTAGGGCATACGGATAAGTAGGTACGGGTAGCCCTAGAAAGCATGTATATACGTTAGTAGTAGCTAGAGGTAGAGTTACATAAGACGTAGGCCGCTGTTACTCGAGCTTAGGCCGCTACTAATAGGCTAGAGGCCGTTAGTAGCGATAAGGGGGAGGCCTCTACGAATAGCCTCCTACGAAACCTTATCTAGACCCTCGCTACTACACCCGCCTAGAATGCTACGGCCCCTAGGGAATAGAAGCCGCCTACTTAGGATAGTAAACCGGAGACTTTCTAAGATTTTCTTATTAGGTTACGGAGCTCTTACTCGGTACGTTCCGAATTAAACCCTAAGCTCTCTACTAGTTACTATTAGAACACTATTTACGACTCCTCTATATTAAAGGAAGGAGCCGTATACGTTACTACTAGGAGATCGGGGTTACGCCTCTATATAAGGACCCTACGCTCTTTATCGAGGAAATCGCTCGAGTCTTTACGGACCCTAACTTAGCCGCTAAGGCTCTTAGTAAGCTTATAACGTTGAAATACGTCGAGGGGTAACCTTAGTAGGAATACTAGCTAGAAGGAGACGCTCTTATTATTAACGCGGGCGGTTACCTATAGGAAGACTCGACTAAGATTAGCTACTTATAGTATAGCTTTTCGGATATCGTCCGTAGAACGACGATCTCCGCTCCTTATATAACGAAGTACGTAGACTATAGAGCGGAAGGCGAGCGCCTTATAACGAAGTACGAGACTACCGACGAGTTTAAGGTAGCTTACGAATAGTAGAAGAGGAATAAGGGTAAGAAGGCTATAAAGGAAGCGGCGTAGTTAGTCCTACCGCTAGTAATTACCGGCGCGTAGAAAGATAGCGATAGCGACGTTATTATAAATACTACGCGTACGAATAGCTACCGCGCGAAAGGGAAAGGAGATAAGTAGAAATAAGGCGGAGTTCGATAAAGGGTAAAGTAGGTCGATACCTCCGAGAAAGAGAAACGTTAGGAGAAAGGGCTTTATTTCCGTTATAGAAGTAACGGTTACCGAGTCTCTAGCTACCCTTATACGCGAGCGGTAAAGCCTACGCCTATTAACGCTATAGTTATAGTATCGTTATTAGAAAACGACTAAGAGGCATCGGACTATAGAGGCCTTAACTCGGGAAAAGAGTAACTCTCGCTTAGAGTTAGGAGTCGAGAGTAGAAGAACTATTAATATAAAGATAGGAGTAGGTAAAGGGAGGAACAAATAGGAACCCTATATATACTAACGTAGTCCTCGAATAAAACGTCGGGATATACGCTCTTATCGATAAAGGTTATTAATATTATACTATAATTAATGTAAACCTCGCGAAAGGACTCGGACTACCCTTTATTACGCGCGAGGTCCGAGAAGTAAAAGGAGCGACCTCTACTATAGAGGATGCGAGGATTAAGGGAGTAGTCGTACTCTATATAGATTTAGGCGGTTTCTAATAGACCGTCTACGCGTACGTAGTTCCTAGGTTAGTATTCCCGATAATTCTCGGGAACCTATAGAAAGCGTATAATTAAGTACGGATAGCGCCCGAAAAACGGAGGTTTTACTATAGAAGGGCGAAGAAGTAGATTAGGGAGGGTTATAACTACGAGGACATTAAGGATATCCCGTTAACGAAGATAGCCGCTACTATTTCGGCGGATATTAATAAGGCCTTAAAGATAAAAGAGTACCCTACGATAGAAGAGTTATAGAAGTAACTACCGCCGGAGGTTCGAGACCTCGCTCCGCTCTTTTATCGCTAGGAAGCGGAGAAACTCCCCCCTTACCGGCTAGGAATCGATTACCGTATCGAACTCCGAGAGAAACCGGACGGTTCCTAACTAGAACTACCCTACGGGCCGCTATATAGGATATCGAAGTAGGAGTTACTCGTATTACGAAAGACCCTCGACGAATTACTAAAGAAGTAATTTATCCGCCCTAGGAACTTAGAAGCTACGGCTCTAGTACTTTCTATAGGGAAGCTAAGGGATAGCCTACGTTTCTACTACGATTTTAGAGCGATAAACGCTTTTACTAAGTAGGACCGGCACCTACTACTACTAATACTAGAAACCTTACGAAATCTAATAGGAGCTAAGTAGCTTACGAATGTAGACGTTATATCCGCCTTCTACTAGATTAGAATAGTAGAGGGGTACGAGTATAAGACCGCATTTCGTACGAGGTTCGGCTAGTTTAAATAGTTAGTATATCCGTTCGGTTTGTCCGGGGTACTAGCGACTTTCTAACGGTATATTAACCTACTACTAAGGAAGTACCTCGATAACGACGCCTCCGCCTATATAGATAACGTACTAATCTATTCGAACGGCATAAGAGAGGATTACTTCTACTAAGTACGGGCTATACTACGTAAGTTATAGGCGGGAGGCCTTTGTCTCGACCTAGGTAAGTACGAGTTTATAAAGAAAAAGGTTAAGTATCTCGGATACATTATATATACCGACGGAGTTAGTATATTAACCGATCTAGAGAAGGTAGAGGCCGTTTAGAAATAGGCGGCGCCTAAGACGTAGAAGGAGGTACGACGTTAAGAAGAGGCTTTTAAGTTACTAAAGGATAAGTTCTACTAGGTACCGGTGCTTACTTAGTAGGATCTAACCCTCCCTACCTTCTTAGAGACGGACTATAGTAGGTTCGCGATAGGAGGCGCTCTTATCTAAGAAAAGGACGGAGTCCGTCGTCTAGTAGGCTTCTTATCCTAGATGCTAAATAAGGTAGAAATTAACTATAACATCTACGATAAGGAGATGTTAGCCGTAGTATCCTATATTAAATTCTAGGAGTCCGAGCTAAAAGCGTGTAGGCCCTTCACGATTTAGACGGACTATAAGAACTTAGAATAATTTATAGTAAAGAGGTAGCTTTCCGAACGATAGATTAGGTAGTAGGAAACTCTTACTAAGTTCTAGTTTACCTTAGTCTATCGACCGGGGACCGAAGCCGTCCTTCTAGATACCTTATCTAGGAGAGAGTAAGACACCTTAGGAGCCGACGATAAGCTATCTCGGTTTCGAAGGTTCCTAGAACCCTCTAGTACTAAGGGTTAGCCCGGTTAAGTGCGGATACACTCTACCCGTATTTTAGCGAAGTCCGAGCCTCTAACGTTAGAGAAATACTAGTATCTTAAGGGTTAGGGAACTAGCTAGGTAGGGCTAGTTTTAATGTACCCTACTAGCGCTAACGAGTACCCTACTAACTCCGAGTCAGAGCCCGCCCTAGACGTAGTAGGGGGAACTAGGCCCTTTTAGGAGGAGGAACTTAACGAGCTCTAGGGCTCTACTATCGAGAAGGACGCTATCTACTAAGTAGTAAAGCGGGCGGTTCAAAGTAGAGACCGCTCGTTACCGAAGGGAATTAAGGCAAAAATCTAGATAGGAGACTACTCGGTAGACTAAGCTAACCTACTACGCTATAAGGGTAGATTATAGGTCCCTAGAGCCCCGGCTACGATAGAGGTAGAGTATAATGCCTTAGACTCCGAGGGGAAGTAACTAGATACCCTTCGTACGAAGCTAATCTAGTTAATCTATAACGCTCCGGTATACGGTCATCCTAGCCGGGACTCTATAGCGGCGATACTAAGCCGCGACTTCTACTAGCCGTTATAATCTAAGTAGATTCGGTAATTCCTTCGAAACTGCGACTATTATAGGAGGAATACGGTATAGAGATAGCTTAAATACGGTCTCCTAAAGCCTCTACCGGTCCCTAACCGTTTCTTCTAGGAGATCTCGATAGATTTTATAACGGAGCTCCCTAAATCGGAGGGAAATAGATACCTATAGGTAATTAAAGATCGCCTTAGTAAGTAGGTAGCGCTAGTTAGTACGCCCGACATAAAAGTAGAGACGTACGCTCGAATCTTTATAGAGGCCTAGGTAAAATTATAAATACTACGGTCTCCCTCGTACTATCGTAAGCGATCGAGGCACTAACTAGATAAGTACATTCTAGTCGGAGGTCTATAGGTTACTAGGCATTAAGTAAAGACTACGCTCCGCGTACTACCTAGAAACGGACGGAGGCCTAGAGAGAGTTAACTAAGATATATAGGCCTACCTAAGGAACTACATTAACTAGGAGTAGTCCGACTAGAATAAGTAGCTTACTACCGTAGAACTAGCGCTTAACGGGCGCTATTATACGGGTTTAGGGATGAGCCCGTTCTTCGCTACCTATAGTTACGAATCGACTTCGCCCGTTATACTAGAACCGTAACTAGCCGAATTATTAGGGCTTACCGCCGCGAAAAGGGCGAAGCTATTCGTAGATAAGATAAAGGATATTACGAGTTTATGCTAGGCAAGCATAGCGGAGGCTACCTAGAAATAGGAGGAGGCCGCTAATAAGTAGCGGACTCTAGTACCTATCTACTGAGTCGGGGATAAGGTCTAGCTCGACCTCCGTAAGTATAAGACGGATCGACCGAAGAAAAGCCTCGATGCACGGTATATAAAATACATAGTAGAAGAGGTTCTATTACCGGTCTCCGTCCGGTTATTAGGTATTCCTAGTAACATCTATCCGGTATTCTACACGGACCTCCTAAGGTTAGCGAGCGAAGGCCCCCTTCCGGGGTAGGAGACCGACGATAACTAGCCGGGACTAGTCCTTTTCGACGCGTACGACGAGTATAAGGTAGAGGAGATCCTATACGCGAGGAAGAAGAGGAGGGGAAGAGGGCGAGAGGCCCTCGTAAAATAGGAAACTTACTACTAACCGACGTAGGAACCCTTAAGTAATATAGCGGACACCGCTACCTTAGATAGGTTTAAGGAGAAATATAGTAGTATTAAGGAAAATGACGGTCCTATAGAAAAATAGGATAAGAGGAGGATGCCTAGGAGACGGGCGGAGGAGTAGGAGTATTTTCGACCGAAGTTCTAGGTTTTCCGGTAGGTAAGATAGGCGTTTATTACATTTTGTAGGATTTTTTATAGGTTTACTCTATAGAGCGGTCGTTATCGAGCGGAGGCCGACGGTTTTGAGCTAGAGTACGCTTAGTCATAGGACTTAGAAAGAGGAGGAGAGTAAAAAAATAGACATTTCACGGAGGAGAGAAGAGTTCCTTTAGTATAAGGCGTATACCGCCCGAAAACGCTCGGAGCCCGCCTATTTTATGCCGGAGACGCCCGAAAAAGCTAAAGTACATAAATAGCCTTTAGCTAAGTCCGATTACTCGTTATTATTATCGTTTTCGACCGGCCCCCGCCGGTTTCTACCCGGAGCCCGCTACTTTCTAGCCTTCTTCTTAGGAGTGTTACGCGCGGCCTTAGCTTCGGCCGTTATTTTTCGGCGAAGGCTAAGATAGAGGGCGTAAGGAATTAAGCCCCTTAAAAACGACCGGTTAGCGCTCGGTTTAGGGAGGGGATCGGGGAAACTTACTTCTAGCGGAGCTCGATTATAGCATTTACTACCGTGTTATTTACCTCGTAGGTAATACTACTAAAGAAGACTTAGTTAGCGGATAAAAACGGGCGGGGAGCGGTAGAGTTACGTAGATAGTTAACCCGCGGGCTAGAGAACCTTTAGGGCCTTCTATACCTTAAGCATCTTCTTAAGGTTATCGCGTATCTCCGCCCTAAAACGAGTATTAATAGGCCGAAAACGAGCGGAGACCGGTACTTACTTATCGTCGTCGTTAGAGCGGGTCTATAAAGAGTAGGCTAGATAGGCTATTTAAGGGCTAAAGAAAGCGGTTAGCGGGTAGTTTCGAGTAGGGATTAGGAGGAACTTATAGTTCTTCGTAGTAGTTGCGCTACTTTTAGCAATACTCGTAGGCCGTTAGCTTACGATCGCCCTATTAAAAGTTAGCGGGAACTAATTGAAAACGGGTAGGAAACTTACTTTCTTTACTTAAGAGACGTAGTCTCTCCCGGTGTTAGCGTATAGTACGTAGTACATGCGTAGGAGGTCTAAGCACCGGTTAGTAACGAGTAGAGATCGTAGAGGAATGAGGGCACTTACGGCTATTAGAGGAAGAGCTAGTAGTTAGAGTAGAGGGAGCTACTATTACCGGTTAGTAACGGTTAGAAGCCGGCGGAAGGTTAGTAGACTAACTAGTATCATTAGTAGTAGTAGTAGTAGTATTATTATTGTTGTTATTATTATTACTATTATGTAGAAGAAAAAGAAGAAGAACGAGAAAGGTTAGAAACTTAAGTATATAGGTGCTAGAGGTAAGGTTACCGCGCATGATAAGGCGGTAATAATAGTCCCTTTATTTTTTACTTATAAAGTAGATAATAGGAAGGAGTAAGCGGGAAGATTCGAGCGCGGATCGCCGCCTTTAGAGTAGAAAGCGCGACATTAGGAATCTACGAGTAAGGGGAAGAGTATAATAACGATAAGAAAGGTATGTACTAGGCCTATTATAGTAGGGCTACGTAGAAAGAGCTATAAGTTACCGTTATAAGTAAACTATAGCGTGTAGAAGTAAAGTGAAGGACATTAGAAATAACATTAGAAGGGCACGTCCGCGACTTTTTAGGGGAAAGGCACCTCCCTACCTACGGAGACCGGCGGAAAATGACCGGGGGGAGGGGGGTATTATAAAGGGTAAGACCCTAGGCTTAGCATAGGCCTAAAGCCTTAGGCCTATGCGATGGCTTAGCTTTCCCGCGGCACCGTAGCCTACCTCTTTTATAGCGGTCCTCGTCTAGGACCTTCCTTCCTTCTTTATCGAACCTATTAAATACTACTTTAAGCCTCTATGTATACGTGGCTCTCCCGTAACACTTACGAATTAGGATATGCCTAGCTTTAAGAAGTTTCGAGAGACTAGGTCGAAGGTCTTCGTTCTTCCGGGATAACCGGCACTAGGGGCATCGTAATAGGCTTTTAAGACAGTATTATATAAGTCGTAATCGCCTAGTAGAATGAACACGTAGTATCTACCGTAGCGGTTCTTAACATAGATTAGCCCGCCGAGGGCTACGGCTTCATGCTTATCGATACGGTGTTTACAGAGCATTAATACTATCTAGTTGCTTAATAACTAACTTATAGCTTCCTACACCTCTAGGTTAGAACAGGATTTACGGATAGTAGTTATAAGCGAGGAATCCTAATATAGCGGAGAATTAGGTCCTACGGTTAGAGCTATAGCTACAAGTCGTTCTAGAGGTAGAATTGTCTAAATCTATTAGGCTAGGCGAGGATCCTCTACGTACTAGGGTTTGTCCTAAGGTCGACGAGTTAACGCGTCGGGTTTAGTGCCTTACGTGCTAGGACGATAGACTACCTTAAAGAAGAACTACGAAAGGAACTTAGCCTATCTTGCCTAGCGTCGATTAAGTTGCTTACTCGTTATGAAATATTCTAGGTTCTTATAGTTAGAAAGTACGAGGATCGGCTTATCTTCCGTGTTAGTAAGGTTCTTAAACTCGGAGCTTTCTATAAATTTATAAGCTATTAGCTCTAGGCGCCATTCCTCAAAAGCCTTAATAATAGCTATTAGTTCCTTATCGTAAATATCGTAGTTGTATTCCTAAGGGTTCATTTTCTTCGATAGATATATAATTAGTCGAAGAACGTTATCGGTACCTCGCTACGATAGTACTATAGCCGTTACAAAGTTAGAAGTATCCGTTTCTAACACCGTTTCTAAGCCGGGTTAAAAGTATGCTAGGACCGGCGCTTTAACGAAAGCTTTCTTAAGGGTCTTAAAGGCTGTCTAACACTCTTACGACTAGCTCTACTTTAGCGCATCCTTCGTCCGAGTAAGTTAGGTTATTAGGAGAGTAATGCGTAAGAAGTTGCGGATAAAGCGCCTATAGAAGTTAGTAAACCCGAGGAATGAAAGTACGTCCTTTACATTCTTCGGTACTTCCTACTCTTAGATAGCGGCAACCTTCTTAGGATCTATTCGTATGCCGTCTTTACCGATAATTAAACCGAGATACTTCGTTTCTTAGACGTAGAACTCGTACTTATCGATGTCGAGTTATAAGCCTACGTCTAGTAGCTTCTTCATAACTTTCTCGACGTACTAGTAGTACGCTTCTTCGTTATCTAAGAAGACTAAGGCATCGTCGAGGTAGGTAGATACGAAATTATCGAGGAAATCCCGGAGTACGTCGTTAATATATAATTAAAACGTTCCGGGTACGTTACATAGTCCGAAGGGCATTACTAAGCACTCGAACTAGCTATATCGCGTAGTGAAGGTAGTCTTCTATTCGTGTCCTTCTACGATGCGGATACGGTTAAAGGCTACGATAACATCGAGCTTAGTAAAGAACTTCTTACTACTAATACGGTTTAGTATATCTTAGATAAGCGGGATTAGGTATCGACTCTTAACGGTGAGTTCGTTAAGGGCTCGGTAATCGACACATACACGTAGTCCTCTACTAGACCCCCCGTTAGGTTAGGTTAGGTTAGGTTAGGTTGGAAAACCTAACCTAACCCGAGCGGTCGGTTTCTTAGTAGGGGAAACCCGAGCAGCTCGACGGTTTCTCGACATAGATATAGAACAAGGGGGAAATGAGCCCTAATTTCCCCCGCAAAGGCTATTATAGGCCCCTAGGAAAAAATGTAGCTACTAATGTAGCTACCCTTTAGCGATCTTTTCGACGTTTTCGTGTTTTGAAGTTTTCGATCTATACGCTAAGAAACCGACTACTAAAACCGACTACTAGTCGGTTTCTTAGCAACCCAACCTAACCCGGGCGCTCGGGTTACTCCATAAAAACCTAACCTAACCTAACCCATTCGGTTTCAACCTAACCTAACGGGGGGTCTATCCTCTACCGGGCCTCTTAACGATTATAACGGACGAAGTAGCCGGTGAGTTACTACGTTATATGTTACCTTTCTCGAGCTAATTATCGAGCTACTTCTTAATAACTTCATTTTCGAGGGCGGACATCGGATAAGGCCGCTTATATAGTAGATTACCCTTCGTGTTAATCTTATAGTCGATGCCCGGTCGATACGGCGGTAATCTCGAAGCTTCTCGGCGTACGAATAGTTAAGCTAGATAGTAGTATCTCTTTAGAAGCTTCCGTAGGACTTCCTCGAGATGATTAGGGTCGGCTTCGGTTTTAGCTATAAACTTCTCGTAGTCTAATACTAACATAGCGCAATTCTTTAGTCGGATAGCGCCCTATTCGGTAACGGAGATGTATATAGCATAAGTAAAGGCTACATTCGTAGGGTAGATAGGCCGTGCCGCTATAGCGTAAGCTAATAGGGCATATGCGGTTACTAGATTAGCGGCCGACTTAGACGTATGTATCTCCCTTAGATTAAGCTATATCGTGTAAATCTCGGTACCTTCTTCCTTACTTAGTCTCTTTAAGGTAGCTAGGCTAATTTGTTAAATTCGATTATAGCCTATCTACTCTACGGAGACTTCTACTAGCTAAGGTGGTTCCGTTCTAGAGATGTTAGGTCTCGATAGGAAGTCCTAATAACGAGGAGTAGGTGTCGCTTAAGACGATAATAGCATAGGGACGGAGATAACCTTAGGATGCTAATAGTAGTCTCTATAGGTAGGGTCGTCGAAGACTAGAGTATGTTCTCGCTAGTTCTTACGAGGTTAGTATTTAGCATGCTAGCTAAACCCTAGGACTAGATCGTACTCGAGATCTTCGGTTACATAATAACGGACTTGTTTAGTATAGCCGTTAATATTGACGTTTACGATATATACTTCTCTAATAAGCTTAGTAGCCTAACTTCCGTCGGCTAGGCCTAAAGGAATAGGTGCAATTACGGAGGTTCGAATGTTGTTTTTACGCGTAAAGGATTTTCGGATATATTCTACATTAGCGCTATCGTCTAAGAAGAGCTTAGCATCTTCCGCGTCGACTAATCTAGACCCCCCGTTAGGTTAGGTTAAAACCGAATGGGTTAGGTTAGGTTAGGTTTTTTTAGAGTTACCCGACCGGTCGGGTTGGGTTAGGTTGCTAAGAAACCGACTAGCGGTCGGTTTCTTGGCGTAGGGATCTAAAAATAGGATAAGAAAGAAAACTTTAAAACACGAAAGGATCGAAGAGGTAGCTACATTAGTAGCTACATTTTTCGCCTAGGGGCCTATAATAGCCTTTACGGGGGAAATTAGGGCTCATTTCCCCCTTATTCCATGTACATGCCGACTCTATACTAAGAAACCGTCGAGCGCTCGGGTTTCCCCTACCAAGAAACCGACCGCTCCGGTTGGGTTAGGTTTTCTAACCTAACCTAACCTAACCCAACCCAACGGGGGGTCTAGACTAATCTTTAACCGATTTTACTAGAAACCATGAAGTAAGGGGAAATAGGCGGGAGCGAGGCATTATCTTTTAATTCTTTTTCTATAGATGCTTTTAATAAAAGTACTTTAGGTTTATATAGATAAATAGATAGATAGATCTTTCATTTGCCTGTTTCGGTACCTATCGGCCTATGTAGGTCTAAAGCTATGTATTCTATAAAGAAGGAAACTAGACTAGCTAGTAAAAACCTCTCCTATATGCCCTCGTTAACTCCGCCCTTCTGTTATCTTACGGTTTTACTTCCTCTAGGGTATACTAGTATTATAGTATTACCCTCTAACTACCTTGCCTACTACCCTAATACTCCCTCCTCTTTATTCCCCTTCCTCTCCGCCCTCCTTCCCTCTATCTACTCCTCTATTTCTTAGGCTAGGGCGTACTATTTAAGGTATCCCTCCCTAATAATCTATCTTATAATTCTTCTAATGTCTTCTTTATTTATAATAATCTTATCGTATTCTCTCTCCTTTACCTAGTATCTCTACTCGCTCCTCCCCTTCCTCTATCGTTTATATATTAGTAGTATATGTTTAGGGTTTTAAGATAGGTAGCCGTATAGGTAAGCTTTATTTTCTATCCCTAGAACTCTTCTCTAGTATAGGTAGGCTCTAAGACCGATATGTTTAGAGCGTAGTTATATAGCTATACTAGCCTCCGCCCTCTTAAGGTCTTTATAGATCTAGTAGTTATAACTCCTAAAGGTAGTTAAGGCTTTAGGTATACCGTTTCTTCTTAGCATATCCTCCTATTCTTCTTCCTAGAGTATCCTTACTATCTCTTCCGCTATGCTTTAACCTTTCCTTCCCTCCCTTTTTTCTATAGTTTTAAATACTCTATAGAGGGTCTCTATACCTCGGGCTAGGTCCTCTTCTTTTTATACCTTTCTCTCGGGTCTATTAATCCTTCTCCTTCTTAGCGGTACTTAGTTCTAAATCTTCTCGAGCGCTTCCTTAATAGTTTTTTAGGTTAGATATAGGGTCGTTTTAATAGCATATTAATACCTTATACCCTTAAGGTACTAGTGTATCGGTAGTAAACCCGTCTCTATTTCTACTACCCTCGTAGGCGTAGATTTATATACTCCTATAACTCTTCTTAGGTATTAGGCTTTTACTCTATTAATCGGTTCTATAACCCTCTTCGGTGTTTTATCTTATACTACCTAGACCTAAGCTCCGTATAGTATAGCCGGTTTTATAATTGCTTTATACATAGTTTTCGCTTTATCGAACGTCGCTCCCTATATTAATGCTATAAGTCTTTCGATAGATTACCTATTCGCGTTAGCTCTTATCTATGCTTTCTTAACCTATAGGCCCTAGCTTAGTTTCGGGTCTAGCTATATCCCTAGGACTCGTAGTTATAAGGTAGGTTAGGTTAGGTGGCCTTAGATAGTAATTGGCGCTTTTATGTTATGTTTTGTCTTCGCTTTGCTAATTTAGGTTTATATAGAGGGGATAGTATAATTACATCCGGTATAGGACTATTATTTGTCGCCGTTAAATAATAGTCTAGGCGTTTCCCTAGCCGTTACTAGAGGTAGCTAGTCGGCGTGAGGAAGGACGCTCGTATTCGTCGAGCGGACAATCTACTTCTTATGTTTATAGACCTAGCGAGGTAGGTTAGCGAGTTCGGGATAGGGAGCGTAAAGGGTCTCGTAGCGATAGTATGTTAGGACTATACCGATCTACTATAGAACTTCGGCGTTCGGATTAATAGTCGTTAGGTCGACGTCTCTACCGCTAGCCGGGTTTAGGGACGACATAGTCTCCGCGAGGGCGATCTTAGGGGGGTCTCTAGGTACTATAGAGGTGCCGGGTAGGTCCTCTTCGTAATCGGAGTCGTTATTTTCCTTTAGTTAGCTTCCTATAAAGAAGGATCCTTCTTTAAGCTAAACCGAGACGGACCTATCGATAATAGCGGAGACTAGGAGAGATATCCGGTAAGGGGGAGGCGCCTACGAGGGACCTTGTTAGTACTCCGATCGGGAAGGCGACCGATCTACGGTAGATTCCTCGTCGAAACGAGATAAGTAGAGTAGTCTCTACGAGCTAGTCCTAGCCGAGGACTAGATTATATCCCGTAAAGGCACCGGCCTAGAATATCTAGGTAACTATGCGGGCCTTTCCGTTATAGTCCCGGACCGTTAGCGTAAGTAAATAAGCCTTATAGATAGTTATCCTATTCTAATTAAGGAAGGTAACCTTTAGAGGCTCTAAGTCGAGAGGGGGGAGGTTTAAGATCTTTACAACGTACTACGAACATAGATTAAGCTAATATCCGTAGTTAACGAGGGTAGTAAGGTACCTTATACCCTCGGTATAGGGTACCTCTATAGTAACCTTAATCCGTCGTTCTCTTCCTCTAGTATTCGGTCCTAGTTATAGAGAGGA
This sequence comes from Pseudocercospora eumusae, assembly GCA_001578235.1. Classification (NCBI taxonomy): domain Eukaryota; kingdom Fungi; phylum Ascomycota; class Dothideomycetes; order Mycosphaerellales; family Mycosphaerellaceae; genus Pseudocercospora; species Pseudocercospora eumusae. Next base: position 66,298 of record LFZN01000198.1, on the reverse strand, counting down.
AAGCGATATAGCTAGGACTTCTTATTTTCCGACTATCCTACCGCTATACTACTAGAAGCTTCGGCTCTAGGTAGCGAGGTAGTATTAGTACTTAATACTCTATCCGGCGTACCTCCGCCGCGACTACGTCTACCTTTCTACTATCCTCCGCGTCTACGTAGGCCCTTAGGAGGGGCCTACGAGGTACCTAGCGATTACTCTTAAGAGCCCGCTAATATGTTCTTATCCGACGACGTCGGGTTCTTAGAACCTCGAGAAGACGAAGAATTATCTTTCGCCTTCTTAGATATAGCCTCGGCATCCTCGATACGATAGGCCTTATCGAATAACTCGTCGACCGTAGTAAAAGTAGGGAGCTTATTTAACCGTCTAATCTTAGTACGAAAGTTAACTAGGAGGTTAGAGAAGTAGAAGTCGATGCGAGTAGACTTATACGATCGATTAAGCGGAAACCCTACCTCTAATTAGTCTTCCTACTTACGTATATAAGCGTAGAACTTTAAAACGGCTTAGCCGCTATAAAAGGTCATAGCCTAAAAGGATATAGTATTCTTAGCGCGCTATATAGTAGGGGGTCGGATAGTATTACGAATAAGCTCTTTTAAGTTACTCTAGTAGAATACTTCGCCGCTCTCCGTTAGCGCTACGGTACGTCGCTTAATAGCGGCGATAATGTCTTATAGTTTTATCTTAGAAATAGACTATAGTATACTCCTAGTATTATCTAGGTCCTAGTAGTTATAGATAACGAAGCGATTCTCGTACTTATTTACCTATGTACGGTACGATTAGAAAGAGAAAGTAGCGAGTTTAGGAGGATCCCTCTTAGATAGTTCGATTAACGGGTCTCGTTAGTACGGACGAGGTACCTCGGAGGTATTGTCGATAGTACTTAAATCATCGTTAACTATAATTACCCTCTTCCGCTTCTTATCCGGAGGGTCGAATATAGCGAGTACGTTAGTTAGGCGCTAGCGCTTAGCTAAGTACTACTCTAGAGTAGCATCGTCCGTTACTATAGTACTAAAGTCGGCATCTAGTTATTAGATACGGAGACGAATAGTATCCTATAGTAACGCCGGAGGCGGAGGAGGAGGAGGATCCTTATCGTTTAACTGCTTACTAGGACCTAGCTACTACTACTCCTTAGGTGCCTCTAGGGTACCTAGGCCGGGCCCTTTACTACCCTCCTATAGTATCCTAGAGGAAGTAGCGGAGGTAGTAGTAGAGCGGATAGGGCGTTTCCCTACGGCTATATCGCCGGAACTAGTATTCTTCGGACCTATTCTTAGAACTGGATCGTAAAGGTAGGTCTACTAATAAGTATAGCTTATAGTAGCGGCGAGGCATCTAAGAAGGCCCTATAGAGTGCCGGCGGTAATACTACGAGGATAGTCGTACTTAGTACGGCTATACTCCCGTAGGATTAAGAGGTAATATACTATAAGGCGTTTAGTATATAGGGTATAATAATATAGCTAAGTAGTATATTTAATAACTATCGATATTGCCTAAGGAACTAGAAAGTAGATCGAGTAGGAGAGGGCAGTTTATCCTATAGCGCTAAGGCGCTAGTATATCTAGGTTACCTAATAGGCACCTACGGGGTAGCGCTAGGGTACCTCTAGGGTACCTCGGAGGGGTATAAGGGTAGATTCCCTCACACGTGCGACCGTAGCGAGCTAGGGATAGGAGCGCGACGCACCGCCTACTTAACGCTCTACGACCTACTACCTTCGTTAGGTCGGAGATCTTCTTATCCGAGCGAACAAGCTCCTCGGACCTCTAACTACGGCCTAGAAACATCCGGCGAGCGGAATAACAACCGGACTTACCTTTCCGTATATTACTATATATAGAAGGTACTATGTTATTATATAGATATAGAAGGTACTATATTACGTGTATTCGGCGGGGGTTTAATGGAAAGATGCGCACATACAAAGCCCGTCCGGCCTTCTAATTAGTAGAAATTAAAAAGAAGTATCGGCCTAAGGCATGAACCACGTAACCTAAGAAACACGTAACCTTAAAAAAAGACGTAACTACGGAAAAATCACGTAACTAAAGGAACACTACGTAACTATAGAAAGATTACGTACTAATAGAAAAATTACGTAACTATAAGAAATCACGTAACCTTAGAAAAATCACGTGAATATAGAAAGATTACGTAACTATAGAAAAATTAGGTAACTATAGAAAAATTACGTAACCGCAAAAAAACCACGTAACTACAGGAAAATCGTGTAACTATAGGGAAATTACGTAACTACGAGAAAATCACGTAACTATAGGAAATCACGTAACTCTAGAAAAATCACGTAATCTCAAAAAAATCACGTGACCTTAAAAAAGTGCCGAAGCGTTCAAGAAGTCACGTAATTAGATAATACTATTATAATATAGTACGATACGTACGACAGTACGATATAGGCATACGTACGATATAGGCAAGGCCTAGTTGTTATTCCGCTCGCTACGGCTTCGCTCGGCCATCCTAACCTACAGCAGCGGGTCTACGGATACTTTATATAGGAAGGACATAGAGGATACTAGGATACGAAAACTACCCGACGCGTTCTTACTCTACTATCGCGAGTAGGGCCCGAACTATAGCGCTCTACTCGCTATAGGGATATAGAAGCCCTAGGGACGCGATAGGGTACCTCTAAATCTAAAAAGCTCTAGGAACGCGTTAGATTAACGAGAAAGATACGTCGAGGGAAAATAGAAGCGGAACTCGAGAGAACTTATTACGGCTTACTACATATTATATGTTACGGACAGGCTAGAAGCCAGCCCTCCACAACCTGTTTCGGACAAGGAAGTCAGGCTTCTAGGCCTTGGCATTAATGCCTTAGGCATTAGCCCGATATACTTAACTCCTACGTTTGCGAGAGAACTTCCTTCTCTACGCTTCGTCGACTATAGCTAGCGATTGATATTATTCATTTACCTACTCGTTCCTTAATAGTACGAAGCGTCCTTCATTATTATAGAAGTCCTTAGGTTCTCGTACTAGAGGCACGCTAAGATTTCACTATCCTCTACTTAGCACGAAGCGACCTACTGATCGCCGTAACGTAGAGGATCTACGCGCCGCACACGTACTAGACTCTATTAAGTAGAGCTCGTAGTAACTAAGGGTCTACCGAACCTATTAAGGAGTCTGCCCGTATATTGCTTATGTCGCTATAGACGACGACGTCTCGCCTCATAGCACCCCGAAGCCGCTAGGCGACTTTCCTAGAACTCGGCAACAAGGCTAATAGTACACGATTAGCGACCCGTAGTAAGCTCCGCCCTCCTTATAGGAACGCCGTACTAGTAACGTTAATATTTAGACCATTCTACCGACCGCCGAGCTGCTCGCTTAGCTATTCTAGCCGTTTAATAGCGAACTTACGTACCGACAACTTTATCGATACCTCTAGATATATAAGGCTTAGCTACTCTAGCTCGAGAGCGAACGCCTATTAGCTAAGAAAGAGCGTGACGATATAGAGGCTCGAGCTCTCGCCGTAGAAGCCGCCGCTACCGTAGAGATTAACTAGACTTATACGTAAGCTAAGAACGACGTAAAGGTAGCGAACGACCGTACCGCCTACCTCTAATAGTAGTAGAGGTAGGCTCGAGACGAAGTAGATCGCTTAAATAATACGATCCTAGTTACGGACAAAGGTAAAGGACATGCCGGTAGCTTATAGTAGAAGGCCGACAAATCTAAGAAGATACCGGACCCCGACCCCTACGACGGCGATAGTAAGTCCGCATTAAAGACGTAGTTAATTACCGTGTTCCTTAAGCTTACCGCTAACGCTAACCGTTTTCCGACATTATACTCTAAGCTCTCGTACATATATAGTCGTCTCGGACCTAAAGCCCGCATCGTCCTCGTTCCATACGTTAAGATCGACCGGGCTAACGATTAACTACGTATTACCTTTACGCTCGATACTATTACTACCTTTAAGAGGGTCCTTATAGAGGCATTTAGCGATACTAATGAAGAAGGTACTACCTTAGTAAAGATGAGGAGCTTAAAGCAAGGTAGAAAAGACTTCGCTTACTACCGGGCTAAATTTAACACGCTTAACGCTATTATGGGTTATAATAGGCTTACTCGAAAGGAATAATTCCGTATAGGCCTAAGTAAAGAGCTCCGCGACGAGTGGGCCCGTTAGTAGGACGTAGACCTACTTAACTTTAAAGAAGTCTATAAGCGCCTTAAAGCCCTTAATTACTCTATCCGTAAGCGTAAAGCTAAAGTTAAGACCTCCGGCATAACTTATAGCGCTTTTAGCCCTAGTACTACTTCTAGTAATAACGGTAGTAATAAAGCTAACGCCGCCGGCCCTTCGCGCCCTACATCCGCTCCTTAAAACTAACAACCCTCTAACCCTTAGCGCCGACTATCTACTACGCCGGCCTAGCCTGCTTCCGCGCCCGCTCCGCTTAACACGTCTAATAGAGGTAACGCGATGGACCTCTCGGCTATAAGTAATAATAAGCGCGCGCTACTTACTTAAGAACAACGTAACGAGAGACGCCGCCTAAACCTCTACGGTTACTATAGCGGGGGCGGACACTAGAAGAATAACTACCCGAATACTCGCGAAGGCCGTGCTAACCGTAGTACGAACATTTCAGCTATAGCGGCTAGAAATGTTAACACCGACTCTACCCCTACCGCAGCCGATAGCACCTCTTCGAGTTCTCGGCCGTAGGAAAACTCTTAGTCTCTAAGTATAGTCGCTCTTAGAGACCTATCGATAGTCAACGAACCTTAGTCTAGTAACCAGTCTAGCAACTAGTCTAGCGACTAGTTTAGTAAGTAGCTTATACTCCTTTACTAGTTTAGCGTTTAGCATTACAATATTAGTAGAGATACCTACTCTAGCATAGCTACGATACTCACGACTCTAAAAGTACACTTCGTATTAGCTCGTTAGCCCTTAAGGCGGACCCTTACATTCGCTCTAATAAAGAACATTTAGTTTTACCCTGTACGTTACGCATAGACTTAGTAGCTTATAAAACACGTAGTATAGTCGACTATAGTTGCACTAGACACTCTTTCATAGACCTTAACTTTACGCAATCTTCTTAACTCCCTATCGCTAAACTTATAACTCCCCGTCGACTTAAAGCCTTTAATGGGACCTCTATCCCCGACGTTACTTACGTTACTAAAGGCACGCTTAATATCCTTAGACACTACGAGCACATCTACTTCTTTCTTACTAAACTTAGTTACTACCCGATTATCTTAGGTAAACCGTAGCTTAAACAACACAACCCTCGTATCCGATGGTGTAATAATACCGTCCTATTCGACTCCGAGTACTATAGACAATACTGTAACGAGCATTATGCTATAATCCGGGTAATAGGTGTTACCCCGAGTAAAGATTTACCTTAAGCTACGAGCATCGATACGCCTACCGATCGACCGATACTCTCGGAGTTCGAACTAGAAATAATGGACTACCGAGAATATCGAGACATACGCAATAAGCCCGTAAGGCCTAATCGCACACCTCCACTATCGCCTACCTTCGAGCGGCCGCGACGGTTAACTATCGATTATAACGTTAACGTTTAGCGTAACCACGAGAACTCGCCTTCCCCTACTTAGACGCGACCCTTAGCTATAGCGACTATCCGAAAAGCACAGTCGATAGGTATCTATGCTATCGGCGCTACGCTATTCAACACCTTATCTACGAAGAAAGGCTACTAAATATTCGCCGCGTCCCTCCGCGATGTCGAATAGGCTATTACTATGAAAAAGAACATCGACCTAGCTACTAAGTTGCCGAAGCACTTACACCGTTACCTTACTACGTTCTCTAAATAAGACGCGTTAAGCTTACCTCCTTATCGAGCTTACGACTATAAGATCGAGACTATAGCCGAGCTACGCTATAGACCTCTATATTCCATGTCGCACGAAGAACTAGAAGTCCTTCGTAACTACCTAAAAGACAACCTCGAGAAAGGCTTTATTCGCGTATCTTCATCCCCGGCATCCTCGCCGGTGCTCTTCGTTAAGAAACTAGGGGGTAGACTACGCTTCTACGTCGACTATAGGCGGTTAAACGAAATAACCGTAAAGAATAGGTATCTAATACCGCTAATTTAAGAGACCTTATCGAGACTAAGTAAGGCTAAGTACTATACGAAGTTGGACATTATCTCCGCGTTTAACCGGCTTCGTATTACTAAAGGGGATAAATAGAAGACCGCCTTTAAAACGCGTTACGGTTTATACGAGTACCTAGTTATGCCCTTTAGACTAGCTAACGCCCCCTCGTCCTTTTAGAACTACATAAACGATACCCTAGCACTATACCTCGACGTATTCTACACGGCTTACCTCGACGATGTGTTAATCTACTCGGATAGCCTAGAAGAATACCGCATCTACGTAGATCGTGTGCTTATAGCGCTTAGCTAAGCCGGCCTATACTGCGACATATCTAAAAGCGAGTTCGAAGTATAAGAAGTTAAGTACCTAGGCTTAATCGTTACGACCGAGGGCATTAAAATAGATCCCGAGAAAGTCGATACTATACGCTATTAGCTAAAGCCCGCTAATGTTAAAGACGTACAAGCCTTCCTCGGGTTTACTAACTTCTATCGACGGTTCATCGCTAACTTTTCGAGGCTAGCTCGCCCTTTGACGGAGCTTACTAAGAAAGATGCTAAATAACACTTCGTATAGATAGACTCGTGCTAGAGAGCCTTCGACGCTTTAAAAGCCGTGTTTTCTTAATAGCTAATTCTCGCGTACTATAACCCGGCCCTGCCGATTATAATTGAAACCGACGCGTCCGACTATGTTACTACCGGTGTTATGTCTTAATGGCATACCGAGCCTAAAGCTTGGAAACCGGTCGCTTATTTTTTAAGTAAGATGACCCCTACTAAGTACAACTACGAGATATACGACAAAGAACTCCTCGCGATTATGTAAGCATTCGAACACTAGCGCAGCGAGCTCGAAGGCTATCCTAAGCCTATCCGGGTACTTACGGACTATAAGAACCTCGAGTATTATATAACTATAAGGTAGTTAAGTCGTCGATAAGCCCGCTAGAGTGAATTCCTTAGTCGCTTCCGCTTCTAGATTACCTATCGTGCCGGTAAACTAGGTGTTAAGCCGGATAGCCTTACTCGTCGGACGGCGGACCTACCTCGACCTAGCGACACCTCCGACGCTCGTATTTCTGCATAGAACTAGCTAATAATAAAACCCGAGAACCTTAACCCTACCCTACGGCTCTTAGCGGCGACACTCGATAGCTAAAGCATATTCGACGACATCGTCCTCGCTAGTAAAGAGGATAAGTAGGTCGCTCGGATAAGGGCTTACCTACGAGAACGTATAGCTCCGCTTAAATCCGACGGTCCGCTATATTACATGTCACCCTCCGAATATAAGCTCGTCTCCGACCTCCTATACTACCGCGATAACCTATATATGCCTAATGCTAACTAACTCCGTACCCGGATTATTGAAGCTTGCTATACCTATCCTATCGCGGGACACCTAGGAAGAGAACATACGTACGAGCTAATTAGCCGACACTACTATTAGCCCGAACTCCGATAAGACATAACGCGCTATCTATCGCACTACTACACGTGTAGAAGAACGTATAGCGACCGTTAACGTAAATACGGACTACTACGCCTACTACCCGTACCGACTTACCGCTAGTAGCATATTACGATGGATCTAATTACCGGTTTGCCTATGTTACCCTCTAGACATGACGCAATTCTCGTCGTCGTTAATCGGCTTACTAAGATACGATACCTAATCGCTATAACCGAAAAGCGGACCACGGCCGCTAACATTGCGGAAGTCTTCCTCGATCGCATATAGAAGCATTACGGCTTCCCTTTAACAATTACTTCAGACCGTGGACCATAGTTTATCTCTTAGTTCTAGCGTGCGTTCTATAAGGTTAGCGGTATAAGTTTACAACTCTCTACCGTAAGGCACCTATAAACGGACGGCTAGATAGAAAGGTTCAACTCTACTACTAAAGCCTACCTAAGAGCCTACGTCAACTATGTCGGCGACGATTAGATAAGCTAGTTACCTATAGCGGAATTTGTAGCTAACAACTAGAGGTCTAACACCGTCGGAATATCTCCTTTCTACGTATGCTACGGATATAACCCTCGAATAGGCATTAAACTCGATACGGCAAGGGAAACGCACGAGGATTTACCCGATAAAGATAGCGCTAAGTTCATTAAACACGTCTAAGAGGTTGAATAATAAGCGTCTCGCTACCTTCGTTAGCCCTAAGCGGAAATGGAACGCATAGCTAACTAAGACCGGAGACTATACCCTACGTACGAAGTAGGCGACGAAGTCTTCCTATTACTTAAGGGTATAAATACTAAGCGCAACCCTAAACTCGAATAGCGTAAGATAGGCCCGTTCCGTATTACGAAGGTTATCTCCCCTTACGCCTATAAACTCGAGTTACCCGCGTTAATAAGAATTTACGACGTCTTTTACGCCTTATTATTAACACCGTTACCTAATTCCTCGCCGCTACTAGGATAAAGTAATAACGCCCTACCACCTATTGAGGTTAATAAAGAAATGGAATACGAAGTAGAAGGCATTGTAGACTCTCGATGGTTTAGTAGAAGAAAGAAGAAAGGTAAGGAGTACGGCCGTAATAGTGTGTTTAAGTACAAAGTGTTATAGCTTAGATACGATAAGAGTAAGGCTTCTTAGACAATAGTGGATAATGTAGCACACGCGACTAAGGCAGTAGCGGACTTTCATGCGCGCTACCCGGACAAGCTACGGCTAGGAGACATTAACCCTCCCTCCCTACCCTCCGACATAAAGGCTACTACTATCGCTACCTCCTTTATAAAGGAGGGGGGTAGTGTTACGGACAGGCTAGAAGCTAGCCCTCTACAACCTGTTTCGGACAAGGAAGTTAGGCTTCTAGGCCTTAGCATTGATGCCTTAGGCATTAGCCCGATATACTTAACTCCTACGTTTGCGAGAGAACTTCCTTCTCTACGCTTCGTCGACTATAGCTAGCGATTGATATTATTCATTCACCTACTCGTTCCTTAACATTATAGATATAGAACCTATTAATACGCCCGCTACGCTATAACCCTCGAAGATATTATTAAGCCCTCGTTCGACGAAACTATTAAGGCCTCCTCTATATATGTACCTTAAACTTTAAAAGAAAAGAATACGGGTAAGGAAGGGGAGGGGTTATAGTCTATTAAAGAAAGAGATATTATAGCGACTCGTAGAGAGGATATAGCGGTATATATAGGCTAGCTATATACTAGGTATACGTAGGAGAAATATAGGCTAGCTCGCGGGCGAAGTAGATATAGATTTAGTTAGTAGAGGGATCGGTCGTAGACTACCCGGCGTAGAGCCTATAGGCTTACCTCTATAAGATACGGTCGGCCTATTATAGGGAGACCTTTATAGGTAACGCGAAACGGAAGCCGAAAGGTAACCGCGGGGCGTAGTACGTAGTAGCTACTACCGGCTCCGAGGACCTTATCCCTTTAATAGGTAACTAACCCTCGGTATACCTAAGAGTAAGCGGGATTAAACCCCGGCTAGAGAGACTACTACGTAGCTCGAGAGAACGGATACGCGTATCGGTATATAGAGAGATAGAGCTATTCGTATTAGGATAGTAAGCTAGTAGTATATACTTAAGGAGTAAAAAACGAGTTACTTAGGCTGAGAGAGGCGTAGTTTACCTTAATTAGCGGAAGCCGGAGGTAAAAGGCTAAAGGGCATAAGGCTAAAGGGCATAAGATAAGGCTAAAAACTAAGGTAGGGCCTAGTAGATAATAGGGCACGTCGCACCTACTTAGATACACAAGGCTTCTAATAACTATTACCTAAAACCCTAAGCACATGCTACTAGTATATGAACGATGGAGAAAGGGAAGAAGCGAATAGACTTAATGTCCATATTTACTATGCATTTTTTAACCCTTTCTCTTATTAGTTGTATTGCAAAGTAGAGGTCGATTATGCTCTTACTTAATCTAGCTTCCTAAGTAGTAAGTCCCTTCGGCGTTATAATCTCCATACCCTCTCTTTCTATTACATCGATTAGCCTCCCTACTAGGAAGTAGTGTGCTAGTATAAAGTCTAATCCCTAAACTAGGTGGTAGAGGTTAAAGTCTCCTACTATTACCTATTGTTAGTCGTCCTAAATCATAGTTAGGATCCTCGCTAATGTATTAAGTTATGTGCTACTTCTTAATTACGGTAGCGGGTTGTAGATATAATGAATCTTCATGGGGCCCTAGGCGGTATGTATCCTTATAGAGGTAGAATCTCCATCCTCTTAGTCTATAGTCTCCCATGAATCTAGGGAGATTTCCTTACTAATATAGATGTAGGTTCTTAGCGTCCCTATCTTATGTATAATTATGTAGTATCTCGGGTCTTTTACTATCATTAGTCTTAAGGAGTAGGGGTTTAGCTATGGCTCCTATACTACTATAATGTAGTATTATTTTAGTTAGAGGGCCTAGAGGAAGCTCCTTTACACCTTATCCTTACTTTTATTAACGTTGTACTATATAATAGTTAATAAGGTTGTCGTACTTATTAGGATTAGTTTATCTAGTCCTATTAGGTTTCCTCTTAAGTAAGGGACTCCCACTAGGGGTTGTCTTTATTTGTCTAAGTAACTATCTAGTTTAGCTTCCCTTAGTTAGGGTCTCTCCCTACTTAATCGATGTGTCGTGGTCTTCCTAGCTAGGGGTAGTTCCTTGGGGTAGAGGGGATAGCTTCCTCCTCCCTTAGTCTCTTATTTAGTTAGTATACTCTTAGTCTACCTTGTTCGTCTTGCTCGGAGGTGTAGTACCTCTAGGGAGAGGATGTCCTAGCCTCCCTAGCCTTCTCTTAAGCTCGGATCCGGACTAGGCATTCCTTGGCCTAGGTCCTAGGATAGATGCTTTCCCCCGCAGTTAGCGCACCTAGCCTTATCCTTTAGTTCTATACATTCCTTAACCTAATGCCCTTAGGCGTAGTAGGAGTAGGTACTTATGGTCTTTAAGTACCTCGCTACTAAGTGTCCGTACTACTAATACTTAAAGTACTATAGGATCCTATAGGTGTTTATATAGATTTCCGTATCTATCCTCTCGAAGTCCTAGAATAGTCCTCTCTCTAGGAGTATGTTAGCTTATTCCGCGCTTCCTACCTATAAGATAAGTAATAATCTCTTCTTAGTATCGTCGATCTTTCTTTTAACCTATGCCGCCTTAGAGATTTAGAGCCCTAGGCATATATGTTAGTTTTCCTTTTATAGTTAGGGGATGTTGTCTTTCTCTTTAAATGTTCTAACTATACTATAGGCTATTACTATAAATTACTAATAGGAGACCTTTACTATCTTCCCTATCTTCGTTATTTATTCCTTCTAGGTTTCGAGTTTCTTTATATCCCCCTCCGCTACCGTATATAGCTTAACTACTCTAAGCCCGTCTTTCCTAGCTCCTATAATCTTATTTATCCTAATCTTTTAAACGATTTCCTTCCCTATTATCTTATCTAGTTCCTCTCGTTCTTAGGGGTCTATAATATAGACTTTAATAGCTATATTCTTTTCCTTAAGGCTAGCTACCTTTGCCTATATGTCCTAACTTATTTTTAGGGCTATTAGTATTCCCTTCTATGTTTTTACGGTAGCCGTTCCTACCGCTTTATCTACTATTATCTTTATTTCGCCCCTAAGTACCTTTAGCCCTCCTAGTAGTTCCGCTATTATTAGCTTTAGCGCCCTCTCTAGGACCTCCCTATTAGCCGACGCTATTATCTCTTACGCTCTCTCGCATGTTTCTCTCTACTCGCTCGTTTCGCCCGGGGGCCTCTTCGTCGCCGCTGTCGTCGTCGCCATTTCGTTAATCCCTAACAATATATAGTATAACGAGGTAGAGGGTGCTGTTAAGGAGTCTTTTAACTTAGTCGAGTTAAATATAGTTTGTTAATACGTCGAAACTTTGCGACTTAATTCTTCATGTATTATTATTATTTTACTACGGTTTATATAGCTCGGAGAGCAATTGTTACGGGAGAGTAACGTATACACTAAGGCTTAAGTAGTATTCCATAGGTTCGATAAAGAAGGAAGGAAGGTCCTAAACGAGGACCGCTATAAAAGGGGTAGGCCACGGTACCGCGGGAAAGCTAAGCTATCGCATAGGCCTAAGGCTTTAGGCCTATACTAAGCCTAGGGTCTTACTCTTTATATTACCCCCCCTACTCCCGGTAGTTTTCCGCCGGTCTTCGAGGAGTAGGAGGTATCTATCTTCCGAAAAACCGCGATCGTGCCTCCCTATTATTATTTTTCTATTATCCTTTACTTTACTTCTACACGTTATAATTTACTTGTAAGAGTAACTTATAGCTCTTTCTACGTAGCCCTATTATAATAGGCCTACTACCTACCCTTATTATCGTGATTCTATTCTTCCCCTTACTTAGTAAGCTTATTATCGCGCTTTCCTCTTTATAGGCGGCGATCTACGCTCGAATCTTCCCGCCTACTCCTTCCTATTATCTATTTTATAAGTAATAAGTAAAGTAACTATTATTACCGCCTAAAATGGCGACGGCGACAGCGACGACGACGAGGCCCCCGGGCGAAGCGAATAAGTAGAAGGAGACATACGAGAGAGCGTAAGAGATAGTAATAGCGGCCGACGGAGAGGTCCCGGAGAGAGTACTTAAAATAGTAAGTATAGAACTCTAAGGAGGACTAAAGGTACTTAAAAGCGATATAAGGATAATAGTAGATAAGGTAGTAGGAATAGTAGTAGTAAAGGTATAGAAGGGTACGCTACTAGCCCCGAAAACTAATTAAGATACGTAGGTAAAGGTAGCTAGCCTTAAGGAAAAGAAGATAGCTATTAAAGTCTACGTTACGGACCTAAAGGAATAGGAGGAAATCGATAAGATAACGGGGAAGGAAATAGTCTAAAAAAAAGGAATAACGGAGATTATAGGGGCTAGGAAGGACGGGCGCGGAGCTATTAAGCTCTATATAGTTACGGAAGGGGATACGAAAAAACTAGAAACCTAGAAAGAATAGATAATAAAGATAGGGAAGATAGTAAAGGTCTCCCGCTAATAGTTTATAGTAGTAGCCTACGGCATAGCTAGAACCTTTAGAACGTAAGACTACATCGCCTAACTCTAAAAGGAAAACTAATATACGTACCTAGGAATCTAGATCTCTAAAGTAGCATAGGTTAAGAGAAAGATCGAAGATATAAAGACGAGATTATTACTTATCCTATAGGTAGGAAGCGCGGAGTAAGTAAATACGCTCCTAGAAAGGGGGCTCTTCTAGGATTTTAAGAGGATAGATATAGAAATCTACATAAATACTTATAGGATACTATAATACTATAAGTACTAGTAGTACGGACACCTAGTAGTAAGGTACCTAAAGACGACGAATACCTACTTACACTATGCCTAAGGGTACTAGGTAAAGGAATGCATAGAACCGAAAGATAAGGCTAGATGCGCTAACTATAGGAGAAAATACCTAGCCTAGGCTAAGGAATGCCCGGTTAGGATAAGAGCCTAAGAGAAGGCGAGAGAGGCCCGGATAACCTTACCTTAGAGGTACTATACCCCCGAGGACGATTAATAAAGTAGATAAAGGGCATATAACCCGAATAAGAGATAAAGAGAGGAGGAGGCTACCCCCCCTCTAAGAAACTACCCTTAAATAGGACGACTACGGCACATAGACTAGGTAGGGAGAGACCCTAACTAAAGGACGCTTAACTAAATAGTTACCTAGATAAATAAAGATACCCCCTAGGGGGAGACCTAAAGTTAAGACGAAACTAGTTAGGACTAGATAGACTAAACCTAATAAACACTACGACCTTATTAACTATTATATAGTATAATGTAAATAAGAGTAGGGATAAGGTGTAAAGGAGCTTTCTCTAAGCCCTTTAACCGGAATACTACTATATTATAGCGATATAAGAGCCGTAGATAAACCCTTACTTATTAAGACTAATAATAGTAAAACACCTAAGGTACTATATAATTATATATAAGATAGGAACGCCGAGAACCTATATCTACATTAGTAAGGAGATCGCTATAGAGACATAGGAGAATATAGACTAGGAGGATAGGGATTCTACTTCGATAAGGATACACACCGCCTAAGGCCCGATGAAGATATACTATATATATAATCTACTACCGGAGTTAAGGAGTAGTATATAGCTTAATACCTTAAGAAGGATACTAACTATAATCTAGAACGACTAATAATAAGTAGTAGTAGGCGAGTTTAACCTCTACTACCCCCTATAGGGATTAGACTTTATACTAGCATACTACTACTTAGTAGGGAGACTAATCGACGCTATAGAGAGAGAAGGAATAGAGATAATAACTCCGAAGGGGCTTACGATATAGGAAGCTAGATTAAGTAAAAGCATAATCGACCTCTATTTCGTAACTTAACCGATAAAAGAGAGGGTTAAGAGATACATAATAAATATAGATATAGAAGTATTATTAGACTACCTACCGATATAAATAGAGCTTAACCGATAGACGACCTAGGAATAGGAACCGGAAGTAAGACCTAACTAGAAGAAAGTAAATTAGGAGGTAATAAATAGGATGCTAGAACCGAGGACCTAGGAAATAGTAGCTAGGGACCTCCGAAACATAGAAGACATCGAGAGAGCGGTAGAATACCTAGTACGAGCTATCTAAGAAGCTATAGAAGCTACTATACCTAATTATAAGCCGTCTAAGTACTAGTAACCGTACTAGACGTAAGAATATACGGAAAAAGTAAAAGAAGTAAGAAGGGTAAGGAGGAAGTAGACTATAATATACTCCTAAGAAGACTAGGAAGCTTATTATAGAGCTATCTAGGATAAGAAGAGATAGATAAAAAGGGATAAGATGCTAGAATAGAGATCTACGATCGGAATACTTATAGAAAAACTAGAGGATATATAGAGGATTACTAAATAGGTAAGGTAACCTACTTAGGAAAGAGACTAACTACCTTAGTTCCCCGACATTAAGGATAGATAAGGAAGAATCTATACTACTAACGGAGGTAAAGTAGGAGTACTAGGATAATACTTCTTTAGAGGGTAAGTAGATGCCGACCTAACGGATATCTAAGGAGCTTAGCTCGAGCTACCCCGGGAAGGCGCGAAATAGTAACTAGAAGCGGATATAGAGGAAGTAATAATAACTATTTTAAAGCTTCCGGGAAAAAAGTACTAGGGCTAGATAAAGTATATAATAAAATACTTAAGGCATATAAAAAGACGCTAGCCCCGGCTCTATCTAACATCTTTACGGCCTACATAATATATAGATATTACCTAAAGCGGTTTAGAGAATCCCTTATAATAGTACTCCGGAAACCGTAGAAGGAAGACTACTCCTAACTAACATTATACCGACCGATAGTACTCCTTAACACGATAGGAAAACTCTTAGAGAAACTAGTCGTAAGGAGGCTTATAGAGTTCGTAGAGGAGTATAACGTCCTACTAGAGGAGCGAATAGGGGGAAGGGTAAAGAGATCTACCCTTATAGTAGTAGAGCTTATTATAGAATAGGTTCGATATATATAGTACTACGGAAAGAATAAAGTAGTATTACTCCTCTCGCTCGATATATTAGGAGCCTTCGATAACGTTTTATACGAAAGACTTATCTATATACTAAGGTAAAAGAGGATCCTAATATAGATAGTCTAATTTATCTAGTCGTTCCTAAAAGAGAGGATAACCTAGCTACTCTTAGGGAGATATAAATTAGCCCCTATCTAGACTAATACGGGAATACCCTAAGGATCGACCCTCTTACCGATTCTCTTTCTAATATTTATAGCGGACCTAATACTAAAGCTTAAATCGAATAAGACATCGGCATTAGGATTCGTAGACGATACTAATATCCTAGTATAGTCGGACTCTATAGAAGAAAACTATAGGATCCTAGAGGAGCAATATAAGGAGTATAGAGTATACGTATAAAAATATAGAGCTAAATTCGTACCGGAGAAGTACTAACTAATCTACTTTAGTAAGGTAAAGATAAAATATAATATAAAGGTACTAATTACTATCTAAGGCTACCTAACCTAACCTACCTTAGAGCTACGAGTCCTAGGAATATAGCTAGATCTAAAACTAAGCTAGGGCCCGTAAGTTAAAAAGGTATAAATAAGAGCTAACGCGAATAGATAATCTATCGAAAGACTTACGGTATTAATATAGGGAGCGATATTCGATAAAGTAAAGATAATATATAAGGTAATAGTGAAACTAGCGATGCTATACGGAGCTTAGGTTTAGGTAGCTTAAGATAAGATACTAAAGAGAGTTATAGACCTAATTAATAGAGTCTAAGCCTAATGCCTTAGGAGAATTATAGGGGCATATAAATCTACCCCGACGAGAGTACTAGAAATAGAGACGGGAGCGCTACTAGTATACTAGTACCTAAAGGGTATAAGGTACTAGTACGCTATTAAAACGACCCTATATCCGGCTTAGAAAACTATTAAAAAAGCGCTCGAGAAGATCTAGAGCTAAGTACCGCCGAGAAGGAGAAGGATTTATAGACTAGAGAGGAAGGTATAGAAAGAAGAAGACTTAGCCTAAGGAACGGAGACCTACTATAAAGTACTCTAAACTATAGAAAAAAGGGAGGGAAGAAAAGGTTAAAGTATAGTAGAGGAGATAGTAAGGATACTCTAGGAAGAAGAATAGGAGGAAATACCGAGAAGAAATAGTATACTAAAAGCCCTAATTACCTTTAGGAGCTATAACGACCGGATCTATAAAGACCTAAAAAGGGCGGAAGTAAGTATAGCTATATAACTACGCTCCGAGTATATCGGTCTTAGAGCCTACCTATACTAGAGAAGAGTCCTAGGGATAGAAAATAAAGCTTACTTATACGGCTACCTATCTTAAAACCCTAAATATATACTACTTATATATAAACGATAGAGGAAAGGGAGGAGCGAGTAGAGATACTAAGTAAAAGAGAGGTAATATAATAAATTTATAATAAATAAAGATAACATAAGAAGAATAATAAGATAGATTATTAGGGAAGGATACCTTAAATAGTACGCCCTAGCCTAAGAAATAGAGGAGTAGATAGAGAGAAGGAGGGTAGAGAGAAAGGGGATAGAAGAGGAGGGAGCATTAGGGTAGCGGGTAAGGTAGTTAGAGGGTAATACTATAATACTAGCGTACCCTAAAGGAAGTAAAATCGAAAAACTAAAGAAGACGACGAGTTAACGAGGGCAAAGGGAGAGGTTTTTACTAGCGAGCCTAGTTTCCCTTTTCATAGAATATAGAGCTTTAGACCTATATAGGCCGATAGGCACTAAAACAGGCAAATGAAAGATCTATCTATCTATCTATCTATTATTACCGCCTTATTATGCACGGCAACCTTACCTCTAGCACCTATATACTTAAGTTTCCCTCTTTTCTCGTTCTTCTTGTTTTCTTTCTTCTATACATACTACTACTACTACTACTACTACTACTACTACTACTACTACTACTACTACTACTACTACTACTACTACTACTACTACTACTACTACTACTACTACTACTACTACTACTACTACTACTACTACTATTACTACTAATATTAGTAAGTTTATTCCTTCTTCTCCGGTTTCCGCTCGTTACTAATCTAGGATAGTAGCTTCTCCTACTTCCGCTAGTCCCGCTAGTTCTCTATCTCTACCGCTAGCTAATAATAACAATAACGGTAGGTCCTCCTACTCTTTCCCGGTCTCCGCTTATTACTCACCGGTATCTAGATCCTCCGCGTATGCACGCTATACGCTAATACTAGTAGAGACTACGTCTCTCAACTAAAAACCGTAAGTTTTCTACCCTCTTTCGGGTAGTTACCGCTAACTTTCGAAGGGCAATCGCTAGCTAACGGCCTATACCTATTACAAGGTAAGTTCTTCCCTTTCTCTACTTAAGATCGCCCGCTAACCGCCTCTTCTAGCCCTTAGATAGCCCTCCTAGCCTACGCTTTATAGACCCGCTCTACTAACAACGACGAGTAAGTATCGGTCTCCGCTCGTTTTTAGTCTACTAGAACTCGTGTTAGGGAGGGGGCTCGCGACAATCTAGTTAAGGTACTTAAGGCTTAGAAAGCCTTAGAGGTTCTCTAGCTAGCTAGCTTATTGTCCGGGTAAGTCCGCCGTTCTCCGTTCATTTTCGACCGCTAACCGCTTCTTTCTAGTACCGTTACCCGTGAGGTTACTAATACTATAGTAAATACTATAATCGAGGCTCGCTAGGCGTAAGTTTTCCTCGCTCTCTACTTAAAACCGTGCGCTAACCGGTCGTTTTTAAGGGGCCTAATTCTAGACGTTCTCTAGCTAGGCACTTACCGTAAGCTAGTCGGGCCGGCCGAAACTCTAAGTAAGAAGGCTAGTAAATAGCGGGTACCGGGCGGAAGGGGGCGGCTTCCGGTTATTCCGGACGATAATAGTAATAAGTAGGCGGTTATTAGGAAAAGCTATTTATGTACTTAACTTTTTAGGCGTTTCCGCTAGCAAACGGGCGGGTCCCGGTTACTACTAGGCGGTCTCCGCCCTATACTAATGAAATACTTCTCTCCTCCGTGAAATGTCTATTGCTCCTTTTCTTCCCTCTCTTAAGAGCCTATAATCCTTAGTACTCTACCTAAGACCTATCGGCGTCCGCCCGATATCGTCCGCTCGCCGCGTTTAACCCGTATATACCTAATAAAAAGTGAAACTTAGTAACTATACTTAATAAATGTAACAAAACTCCCGAATCAGTTACCGAAAAACCTAGAACTCCGATCGCAAATACCCGGTCTCCTACCTCTCCGTCCTCCTAGGTATCCTCCTTACATCCCATTTTCCCATAGGTCTATTATTTTCTTTAATACTACTATTATTTTCCTTAAGCCTATCTAATATAGTAGTATCCGCTACGTTACTTAAGGGTTCCTACGTCGGTTAGTAGTACCCTTCCTATGTTACGAGGGCTTCCCGCCCTCTACCTCTCCTTTTCTTCCTCGCGTATAGAATTTCCTCTACCTTATATTCGTCGTACGCATCGAATAGGATTAGTCCCGATTAGTTGTCGTCGGTCTCCTACCCCGGAAGGGGGTCTTCGCTAGCTATCCTTAAAAGATCCGTATAGAATACCGGGTAAATATTACTAGGGATACCCGATAACCGAACGGAGACCGGCGATAGAACTTCTTCTACTATATACTTCGTATGCTAGGCGTCTAGGCTTTTCTTCGGTCTATTAGTCTTATATAGACCCCCCGTTGGGTTGGGTTGAAAGCGAATAGGTTAGGTTAGGTTGGGTTAGGTTTTTTTAGAGTAACCCGACTACTCGGGTTAGGTTGGGTTCCCAAGAAAACGACCGCTAGTCGGTTTCTTAGCGTAGGGATCTAAAAATAGGATAGAAAGAAAACACGAAAAGATCGCTAAAGGTAGGCCTAGCCTCCTAGTAGGTGGCTACATTAGTAGCTACATTTTGCCTAGATAGGCTTTGCGGGGGAAATTAGGGCTTATTTCCCCCTTAAAGGCTATTATCGTATATCTATGCCAAGAAACCGACTAGCGGTCGGTTTCTTAGTAGGGGAAACCGAGTAGTCGGGTTGGGTTGGGTTGGAACCTAACCCAACCTACCGGGGGGTCTAGTCGTATAGTTACGAAGGTCGAGCTAGACCTTATCTCCGACTCGGTAAATAGACGCCGGAGTCCTCTACTTATTAGCGGCCTCCTCCTACTTCTAAGCGGCCTCCGCTATACTTACTTAGCATAAACTCGCGATATCCTTTATCTTATCTATAAATAGCTCCGCCCTTTTTACGGCGGTAAGCCCTAATAACTCGGCTAGTTATAGTTCTAGTATAACGGCTAACGTTAACTCGTATCTATAGGTAGCGAAGAACGGGCTTATCCCTAACCCCGCGTAATAGCGCCTTTTAAGCGCTAGTTCCGCGGTAGCTAGCTACTTATTCTAGTCGGATTACTCCTAGTTAATATAGTTCCTTAGGTGGGCTTATACGTCCTAGTTTACCTTCTCCGGCCTAGCGTCCGTTTGCGGGTAATACGCGGAGCTTAGTCGTAATCCTATACCTAATAACCTATAAACCTCCGACTAGAATATACTTGTCTAGTTTATACCTCTATTATTCGTAATAGCGCGAGGGAGACCGTAGTATCTTACCTAGGCCTCTATAAAGATTCGAGCGTATATCTCCGCTTTTATGTCGGGTATACCTACTAGTACTACCTACTTACTAAGGCGATCCTGAATTACCTATAAGTATCTATTTCCCTCCGATTTAGGGAGCTCCGTTATAAGATCTATCGAGATCTCCTTAAAAAACGGTCGGGGACTAGTAGAGGCTTTAGGAGTCGATACTTATACTATCTCTATACTACGTTCCTCCTATAGTAGTCGTAGTTTCGAAGGAATTACCTAATCTACTTAGATTATAGCGGCTAGTAGAAGTCGCAGCCTAATATCGCCGCCGTAGAGTCCCGGCCTAGATAGCCGTATACCGGTACGTCGTAGATAGACTAGATTGGCTTCGTACGAAGGGTATCCTACTACTTTCCTTCGGAGTCTAAGGCTTTATATTCTTCGTCCGTCGTCGCTAGAGCTCCGGGGACCTATAACCTACCCTTATAGCGAAGTAGGTTAGCTTAGTTTACGGAGTAATCTTATATCTAAGTTTTCGCCTTAATCCCCTTCGGTAGCGCGCGTTCCCCGGCTTATACCGCCCGCTTTACGGCTTAGTATATAGTATCTTTTACCCTCAAATAGACCATCTAAGTACTAACAACCGTACTAGATAAAGGAATGTACGGAGAGGGTAAAGGAAGTAAGAAAGGTAAGAAGGAAGTAGACTAATACGCACTCCTAAGAGGACTAGGAAGCCTACTATAGAGCTACTTAGGAAAAGAAGAGCTAGATTAAGAGGGACAAAAGGTAGGAATAGAGATCTACTATCGGGATACTTATAGAAAAACCTAAAGAGATGTAGAGGATAGCTAAATAGGCAAGGTAACCGACTTAGGAGAGAGATTAACTACCCTAGTTCCTAGACATAAAGGATAGGTAAGGAAATATCTACACTATAAACGAGGGTAAAGTAGGGGCCCTAGGACAATACTTTTTCGGAGGCTAAGTAGAAGCCGACCTACCGGACATCTAAGGAGTACGAATCGAACTATCGAAGGAGGGTACTAAATAGTAACCGGAGACGAACGAGAAAGAAGTTATAGTAACTATATCGAAGCTCCTAGGCAAAAAAGCCCTAGGGCCCGATAAGGTATATAACAAAATACTTAAAGCATATAAAAAGACGTTAACCCCGGCCTTAGCTAACATCTTTATAGCCTATATAATATATAGATACTACCTAAAACGATTTAGGGAATCCCTTACTATTATACTCCGGAAACCGTAGAAAGAAGACTACTCTTTACTTAAGTTATACCGACCGATCGCGCTCCTAAATATAATAGGTAAACTCTTAGAAAAATTAGTCGCTAAGAGGCTTACGGAGTTCGTAGAGGAATATAAAGCCCTACCGGAGGAGTAAATAGGAGGGAGGGTAAAGAGATCTACCCTTATAGCGGTAGCACTTATTATAGAGTAGATAAGACATATATAGCACTATAGAAAGAATAAAGTAGCGTTACTCCTCTTACTCGATATTTTAGGAGCCTTTAATAATATCTTACACGAGAGGCTAATATACATCCTAAAGTAAAAGAGGACCCTAGCATGGATAGTCGAATTTACCTAGTTATTCCTAAGAGGGAGGACGACCTAATTACTCCTAGGAAGATATAGGTTAGCCCCTATCTAGATAAACATAGGGATACCCTAAGGATTAACCCTCTTACTAATACTCTTTCTTATATTCGTCGCGGACCTCCTACCGAAGTTCAAATCTAATAAGACGTTAGCATCGGGTTTTATAGACGATACTAATATACTAGCATAGTTAGACTCTATAGAGGAAAACTATAGAATCTTAGAAGAGTAATATAAGGAGTACGAGACATAGGTATAGAAATACGGAGCTAAGTTCGCGCCGGAGAAGTAATAACTAATCTACTTTAGTAAAACGAAGACAAAATATAATATAAAAGCGCTAATTACTATCTAAGGCTACTAAACCTAACCTACCTTAGAGCTACGAGTCCTAGGTATATAGCTAGATCCGAAACTAAGCTAGGGCCTATAGGTTAAGAAAGTATAGATGAGAGCTAACGCTAATAGACAATCCATCGAAAGACTAACGGCGTTAATATAGGGAGCGATATTCGACAAAGTAAAAACTATGTATAAAGTAATCGTAAAACCGGCTATACTATACGGAGCTTAGGTCTAGGTAGTATAAGACAAAATACTAAAGAGGGTTATGGAACCGATTAATAGAGTTGAAGCCTGTTAAGATATTATCTGAATAGTAAACGACTATCCAAGTTAAAGAGTCGATGAAGAGAAGAAGTCTCTTCGAGCGGCTCGTAAACGAGGTATAGGAATGGTTTAGTGCCTTAGGCATCTAACCTATAAGTTAGACATAGACAAGTCGGACATAGCTGGGTTCAGCCTATAAGCCGAGATCGTAATAGCACGCCCCTCCTTCGTATAGGCCGTCCACGGCTCCATACTAGGCGTTCTACTCTTATCTTTGGGTGTTATGAGCTTAGTATTGTCGGCTAAGAGAACAACGTTCGCTAACAATACTTTTAGTAGCCGCGGCTTTAAAGGGTAGCGCTCGTAGAAAGCTACAACGCGTTCTTTAGTATTAGCAACTTTACTAATAGCTTGCTATGTAGGCTTCTCGTATCTAACCTATTTTACACGGTACTTAAATTCCTTATTCCGTCCACGGCCTCGATAGCCGGCATTAATAACCTCTTCGACTTCGTACTCCTCTTTACCTTCAATAACGATAGCTAGTAGAGGGTCGTTATCTTATCTAGGCATCTCCGAATTACGCGGTAGCGGTATTAATAAGTTAGTATAGAAAATAGGGTAGATTTTCATTATCTTTAGTAAGTCTAGTTCGTAGGCGTAAGGCGACACGATCTTAGTAATAGCGTATAGTCTACTATGCTTTAAATCTAGCTTATGCGAGGGCCTATCCGTAGTAAGCCCCTTTAATAATAACATAACCTTATCTCCTACCGCGTAGGTAGGTGCGGCGCGACAGTAGACATTTATAGTCTCTTCTATCTAGCTTTATTAATAACGCATCTATTCGGAGAGATAGGTCTCTAGATCTTCGATATAGTTAGTCTAAGCTTAGGCATTAGCGTCGAAAGGAGCGACGGTCTTATTATTTAACGGCTAAATGCCGAGCCGGGGTTAATACCTATAATAAGCTTAGAACGGTAATAGTTTTGTCGTATCGGAGGGAGCGTTATTTACTAAGAATTCGGCAAGCGGTAGCTAGTCTACCTAGTCGTCTTATTAATAATTAACGTAGGCACGTAGGTAGGCCTCGAGAGAGCTATTTATACGCTTAGTCTGCCCGTTACTTTTAGGGTAGCGAGCTATGGAGAGGCTGCGTTAGATGCTAAGCCGTGAGTATAGCTATTTCTAGAATTTAGCCGTAAATTGGGTACCTCGATCGGAGACGATAGACTTAGGTAATCCGTGTAGCTTCTATATATAGTAGAGGTAGGCGTTACCGACCGCTTCCGTAGTAGCGTTATCTTTAAGTATAGGGATAAAATGTCGTATCTTAGTTAATCGGTCTACTACGACTAGTATAGAGTTATAGCCTTCGCATAGGGGTAAGTCGGTAATAAAGTCTATAGGCACGTGTTACTACCGGCTCGTAGGGACCGGGAGAGGGCGTAGTAGTCCTCGTTTACCGTAGCGATCTAGTTTAACGCGTAGGCATGTATAGTAGTTAGCGATGTAGTTATTATAGTCTTTCCTTATAGTGGGCTAATAGTAATTCGCGGATAAGAGAGCGAAGGTTTTATTTCTCCCTAGGTAACCGGAAAAGGCGAGATTATAGTACATACGAAGGATGTCGGTGCGGAGTAATAGATCTACTATTACCTAAGGTACGTAGAGGCATTCGCGGTAGTATAGTAGGCTATCTTCGGTAAGCCTATAGTCGGAAGGTAATAGGGGTAGATCCGAAGGGGGGTCGAGACGCTCCTACGTATAGCGACGGACCGTAGATATAAGTTAATCTTCGGCATCGCCTTTCCTTATATATTCGAGTACGGCGTCAACGTCTACTAACGTGTTAGCGTCGAGTATTATAGCTACGAGCTATAGTACGCTCGCTTCTTACGTGCATATACGGGCCTTATGTACCTCGAGTTTACTTAGTTATTCCGTATTAAAGTAGGATAGCCGGATATTGTAAGGTTTTAGTACCGTTTAGTAAGCGTAAGTTAAGCGTAGATCGTCGGAGCTAGGGCGCGGAAGGTTAGTAGTTCTTCGTATAAGAGAGTCTAGTTTACCTCCTTATCGACCCGGTCTATACGTAATCTCGAAGTTAAATCTCGATAGGTATTCGGACTATCGAGTCTACCTCCGATTAAGTTGCTTAGATGTTATATACTACTTAAGATTTCTATAGTCCGTAATAATACGAATAGGTTACTAATACTATCGTCCTTCTAACTCCGGTCTCTAGGTCTCGAAGGCCTAAACTATAGTAAGGAGTTCCTTATCGTAGATCTCGTAGTTACATTCCGTAGGGGACATCTTATAGCTAAAGAAAGCGACTAGTAGCTAGGCGTCCTTTTCGGCGTAATATTAAGATAGGATGCCGGCCGCTACATAATCGGAGGCGTCCGTTTCGACTATAATTAGTAGCGAAGGGTCGTAGTGCGCTAATATAGGGGCGCTAGTGAAGGCCTACTTAAGAGAGTTAAAGGCATCTTCGCACCGTTAGGTCTAGATGAATAGCGTGTCCTTACGAGTTAACGCTACGATAGGACTAGCTAGTCTTAAGAAACTACGAATAAACCTACGGTAGAAGTTAGCGAACCCTAGGAAGGACTATATATCCTTAACGTTCTCGGATCGGGGCTAGTTAAGTACAGTATTAATCTTTTCTAAGTCTATGCTTACTCCGTTAGTTAAGACGATCAACCCTAGGTATTTAACCGACGTAACCTTAAACTCGCTCTTCGAAATGTCTGCTTATAGCCCTACTTTACCGAGGGCTTCTAGGACCTTATCTATATAGTCCCTATGTTCCCGTATGCTATTAGAGTAGATTAAGATGTTATCGAGATAAGCCGTATAGAACACATCTAAGTAAGGAGCTAGTATGCTATTAATATACCTTTAGAAGGCGGAGGGCGCTCTATATAATCCGAATAGCATTACATTATATTCGAAAAGTCTGTATCTCGTGCGGAAGGTAGTCTTCTACTCGTCTCCTAGATGCATGCGTAGTCTATTAAAAGCACTTATAATGTCGATCTTTATGTAGACAACAGCCTTACTCAACTTATCTAAGGTTTCCTATAATAGAGAGATCGGGTATCGATCTTTCTCGGTAATAGTATTAAGTTTTCGATAGTCTACGCAAAGGTGGAGACTACCGCCTAGCTTCTTAACAAATAAGACGGGTAACGAGTAGGAGGAAGAGGATAGCTTAATGAACCCTTTAGCGAGATTCTCCTTAATGTAGTCCCTTAAGACTTCTAATTCCTAGTATGACATCGAGTATAGAGGGCTATAAGTAGGGTTACTTATTAGGTTAATCTTATGGTCGGCTCTAGGTCGGTGCGGCGGCAACTCTTTAGGGTCCTTTTAAGAGAATACGTATAAGTGCCGGTACTAGTATAATAGTAGCTTTATAGTAGGGTCTATAGCCTTTTTAGCGGCTATTACCTATTTAACGTCTCTTAATGTAGTAATAAAGAATTAGTATTCCTTACGTCTATACATTAATTTAAAGGTGCCTACTAATACCGCTACTACGGTTATAGCGCCGATAGTAACTAGCCTTAGTCCGTTAGAGGTAGGTCGCGGTAGGGGTAGAGTTATAGTAGGTAGTAGAACGTCCGGAGGTAGTAATATACGAGGTTCGTAAGGTAGCGCGTAGTTACGTTAGGTAGTATGCCGCCTCATAGTTTTAACGAGGTTATCCTCGAACAGGGTCGGCGGTGTAGAGGGCGTCGACCTTAGTAGTAACGGAGTTAGTAGGGCTTTAGTTTGCGTAGGCGCGTCTTCGGGGATGCTCCTATAGTTTACCGAGTAGGTACGTATTAGCGTGCCGTACTAGTTATAGTGTTCGCGGCAGTGTTCTAAGTCGAATAACATAGTATTATAGCGCTAGTCGATACGGGTATTGTACCGTTTTAACTAAGGTATGCCTAAGATAATCGGGTATTATAAGGTAGTAAGGTAGAAGGTAATATATTCTACGTAGCCGTTAATGTTTATAGTAGCCTTAACGTAGTAAGTAACGTCGGCGGCGAACTTACCGTCGAAGGTAGTGAGGGTACGTAGATAGGTAAGTCTCTATAGAGTTAAGCCGTACGAGTGCGCGTAGAAGGTATTTATAAAGGAAGAGCTAGTACAACCGTTATTAACTATTGCAAGTAATTAATGAGCTTCATTATCGAGAATAGTACTTAATACTATATAGGGTAGAACGAGATGTTCCGCATCCGTGTCGGGTATAATGCTATCGTGTTTAATACTATCGTGTGATACTGCGAGTATACTAATTTATAAGGGAGTATGTATGTTCTATAGCTTCTTAGTCTTCTTCTTCTTTCTTACGATTCCATCTATTAACTCCTAATCGCGACATTAATTAGAAGTTAAGCATTTCCCTATTAAGGAGCTTATTATTAGTCTCCGGTGCCTTAAGTAGTATTAGCGGGCGAGGTACTAGCGGCTAAGAGGTTCATGCGTTATTCGCGTCGCTATAACTAAGGGCACGTTTTTAAGGTAGCTACGTGTCCTACTTATCCACAATATAGGCATAGTCCTTAAGCGCGACGCTAGTTCTTTTCTTCGTTAGTAAGCTTCGCGCGAGGCCCGGTATTAACTTATAATAGGTCTATAGCGTCGCTACCTTAAGTAGTCGTAGCTACTACTATAGTGTTTACTATAGAGTTACTACGAGCTAGAGCTACGGAGTTGTTACGGTTATTACTAGAGGCGCCGGAGGTATTACTATTAGAGTTAGGGGTACTACTAGTAGCTTAGCTACTAGAACGAGGGTTTCTACTATAGGTAGTATATAAGCTCTTTACTATATAGCCCTTTATAACTTTATTAACTTCTACTTAGCGATCGCGGATGGCTTAGTCGGCGGTAGTAAGTTTCTACACGAGCTCTACGTACGTAGATAGTACTATCTCCTAGCCGACTTTGTAATCCTTTAGTTCGGTTAACATCTTCGCGAGTAGGTTGTCTTTCTTAGATTCCTCGTCATATTTTAGAATTACTATAACCTTATAAAACTTAGAGAGGAAGGCGGTAAATACGTCTTTTCCTTACTTAAGTTCTACGAGTTTACGGCGCGCGGTAGCCTTCTTATCGGTATCGCTATACGTGACGCGTAGGAAACGGTAGAATTTAGGCATCGTGTTAATCTCGTCGGCGAATGTAACTATATTAGTATCCTCGTCCGTATCGACTAGGTAAGAGACTATGCCCTTCGCGTTACCCTTTAGTAAGCTATACGAGTAGACGAGCTTAGATTCTTCGGTTAGGTATCGGTCTACATTCTATATCTATTTCATAATTAATGCCTAGATAAATAGTTTCAATCTAGTACGATCTCCGCTGTACTTCTCGATCTCGACCTTATCGGATTTTAGCTTAGACGTTGCTAGCTAGAACGAAGGGGGATTCCACGGTGTTTATTACTTCTAGCTAGCCTATTAATTCTAGTCTAGTTAGCCCTTCGGTAAGGGTAGAAGCGACGGAAGAGGTAGCATTTATATTACCGTTACTAGCTTCTTACTATCTACCTTAAGTACGGCGTTTACGGTAAGAAGGGCATTATAAGCTACTTATAGCTCGGTATTATCTCTCTATAGTATAGTAATCTAGTCGTCTCGGTTCTTAACTTCTTATTACTCGTTATCGTATAACTCCTACATATGGTTTACCGCTTCTTACATACTACTATAGTTAGTCTTAGCTTCGTCTATAACCTAGAGGGTTTAAACAATAATTACTTTATATTCGAGGAGCTTACCGTATACCTATCGAGCTTAAGATTCTACATCCGTATATCCCTTCTCGATAAGGATAGGCACGAGCTCTTTATACGAGGGTATCTTAGGGTAGTTATCGTTAGTGTATCTAAACGCGGTCTAGTCGGTAGAACCGCGACCGAAGGAGGTCTCGGCGTGTTCCATAGCGAGGAGGATACGCTAGAGCGGTAGGTTATCGTATGTTAGTAGATTAAGCGATAGATCGGTATAAGGGGCAGTAGCGCTAGCGTTATAGGAACCCTGTTTAGTATATTGTAGTATAGGAAGTAGGGATAATATCGTTGTTACAGAGCCGTAACGTAGTTACGGCGAGGTAATAATCGACTCTTCTGTTAAGATATCATCTAAATAGTGAACGACTATCTAAGTTAAAGAGTCGATAAAGAGAAGAAGTCTCTTCGAGCGGCTCGCAAACGAGGTATACTAATAGTTTAGTGCCTTAGGCATCTAACCTATAAGTTAGAAATAGACAAGTCGGACATAGCCGGGTTCAGCCTACAAGCCGAGATCGTAACAAAGCCTAATGCCTAAGAAGAGTTATAGGGGCATATAAGTCTACGCCTACGAGGGTAGTAGAAATGGAGACAGGATTACTACCGATATACTAGTACCTTAAGGGCATAAGGTACTAATATACTATTAAAATAACCCTATATCCGGCTTAGAAAACTATAAAGGAAGCGCTCGAGAAGATTTAGAACTAAGCACCGCTAAGAAGGAGAAGGATAAATAGGCCCGAAAGGAAGGTACAAAAAGAAGAGGACCTAGCCCGAGGTATAGAGACCCTCTACAAAGTATTTAAGAATATAGAAAAAAGAGAAGTAAGGAAAGGTTAAGGCATAGTAGAAGAGATAGTACGGATACTCTAGGAAGAAGAATAGGAAGACATACTAAGAAGAAACGGTACACCTAAAGCCTTATATTATCAATTGATAGATAAGCGGTAGACCGATTGATTGATTGATTGATTGATTGATTGATTGATTGCCTTAATATTTGAATCTATGGACTCACTAGCTCCTTATATACCCTAGCGCTAAGAATTACAAGCCGTAAGTGAATGTTCTCTAATCCTCTTCCTCCTTCTCTTACTTATAAATTAGGCATTCTAGAAAGCTCTCGATACTCCTACAACACTCCCTCTTTTTAGCTGTCTAGCCGTACTAGATAGCTAAGTCCTTAATCCCTCTTTATCCTCCGTACTCCTAGAACTCTCCTTACGTTCTCTTCGAACTTCCCTTTTATTAGCGGTTTAGTTAAGAAGTCGGCGAGTTAATCCTTTATCGGAATGTACTTAATATCGACCTTTTTATCTTCGACTAACTCCCGTACGTAGTGTACCGCTACGTCGATATGTTTCGTTCTAGAGTAGAATTCCGGGTTTCGTACTAGGGCGATAGCCGCTTTATTATCCCCGTAGATTGTCGTAGGCTTATAGTAGTCGTCCTCCGTAAGGTATCCGACTTATTCGAGGAAGTTTCGTATCTAAACCGCTTCCTTAGCGGCGTAGGATAGTACTAGGTATTCGGCTTCCGTAGTACTAGTCGTAACCGATCTTTGAAGCTTAGTAGACTACGATATAGGTCCGCCGGCTAGTAGGGAAATATATCCTATTATTAATTTCCTACTAGAATCCGCGGCGTAGTCCGAGTCGGTATAGATAACCGGTAGACGAGTAATACTCGTATCGTTTTCGTCCTTCGGGATAGGGCTATACTTAATGTAGTAATCCCGAGTGTTTCCTAAGTATCTAAGGCCGTAGATACCTCCGTCGTAGTATCTCCTAGCCGGGTTTGCCGACGATTAGCTAAGTCGTTGCGTAAGGAACGAGATATCCGGCCTAGTAGCTCGAACGGTCTAATTTAGTTTCCCCGTAAGTCGTTAATATTTCCGGGTATCTACTACCTCCTCGTCCTTAGTTATAGGTAGTAGATTTACGTATCCGTTCGCCGGAGTCGATACTCGAAAGGTTTCGTCTAGATCTAGACCCTGCTCTCGTAGTATATTCTCGATATAGTACCTTTAGTCTAGGAGTATCGATCCGTCGGGTTATCTATCGATCCGTACGCCTAGTAGGAACTTAGCGAGGCCTAGGTCCTTTATTTCGAACCTCTTACTAAGCCCCTCCTTTAGCGGTTTCGCTTCCGCTTCCGTCTTCGCTAGTATAATAAGATCGTCGACGTATAAAGCGACTATAAGAGCATACTCGCTATTAACGAAGACCGATTAATCTACGGGTATAGCGAAGAGACCGTACTCCTCGAAGAAAGCCGTAATTATCTTATTCTAAACCCTTCCGGATTACTTTAGTCCCGGTAATCCCTTTAGGAGTTTAAGTACCTTATTATTTCCGGGAACGTATACGCCTTCCGGGATAGCTAGGTAGACTTCCTCCGTTAGTTCCCTGAGTAGATAGGTACTTACTACGTCCATTTAGAAGATAGTAAGCCCTTTAATAGCGGCGATAGCTAGGACAAGGCGTAGACTCTCGAGACGAACGACGGGAGAGAACGTCTCGAAGTAGTCGATTCTATATCGTTATATATAGCCCTTTCCTACTAATCTCGCCTTAAACTTGTCGATTTATCCGCTCGGAAGTTCCTTTACTTTAAAGGCCTATTTCGGTATAATAATATTTACTTACCCGTTACCGTCCTTCGGCTTAGGGTAGTCGACTACCTCGTAGGTATTATTCGCCGTTAAGGACTCTATATGTTCGTCTATAGCTTCTTTCTACTATCGGGCGTAAGGGCCGCTTATAGCTTCCGTATAGGTCTCGGGGGTAGGTACTTCGAAGGCCTTTCGATAGTCGACCTTTAGGGCTAGTCGTATCTCGTTTATTAGTCTCTTAGGTTCGATTAAGACTCTCGTAGATCTCCGAGGACCTCCTACGGTTATATGCGAAGCCGTAGAAGTAGTAGCGTTATCGTCTTCGTCGTTTAGGTCGTTATCGTCTTACGGTAGTTCCGGAGTAGATCTATTAGGTCCCGGGGGGGTATCCTCCTCTCCTCCGAGACCTCCCTCTACTTCCTTATACTCCTCTTTACTTAGGAGATCGATATCTTTGTCGTCGTCGTCCGCAATAGGTCGTAGAGTAGGTAGGTCTTCTCCGGATAGTAGACTACTCCCTTTAGTCGATTCGTCGAATCTAACGCTAGTATAGATGCCGATAGCGTTTGTCTTCGGATTATAGATCCTATACTATTTCGTAGACTTCGTATATCCGACGAATATCCCCGGGAACGCCGTCTTCTCGAGTTTATCGTTTCGTTTCTCCTTAGGTATAAACGGGTAGGCTAGATACCCGAATACCCGTAGGTATTCTCCGCTAGGTATTACGAATTACAGCTAGGTATACGTGGACCTAACTAGAAGTCTAACTAGGGGTCACGTGATTACTACCTTAGGTACTATCTATAGCTATATCTTTTACGCGGCTTCTCTATAGAACTTCGTTCTCTACGCTTCGTCTTATCTACATAACGACGTTATCTATTTACTCACTACCGTTCCCTAACATTACGAAGCGTCCTTATTATCATTATATTACTACTAGCGGTTCTTGTATCGCTAGGCTTGTATTCGGATCTTGCCTACTCGTTTTAGTCTCTCGCTATAGGAATAGCTCCATACGCTTAAGCGCTAACAAGGTTCTCTAGTTCTACACTATACTTCCTTACGTTAGATCTACTACTAGAAATCCTTCGTAACTCGTAGCGAGCTAGTACGTTAGCCTAGCTAGGTCTACCGGTTATAGACGATAGTAGCGTCTCGCCTCGTAGCTAGCTACCTACTTAGTAAACATAGTATACTATCGGCGACCCGAGCGTTCCGCTACTGTCTATTAACGACCGTCGAACCTCTACGAACACGATCCCTATTATTCCCGCTACTTCGGAAGAGCTTGTCGAGGCCCTATAGCTATTCGGAGACGATGCGTTTATATAAGTCTATAGATATCTACTTAACTATAAGTACTAGCTCGATAAGTTAGAACAATAATGTCGTAGTAAAGTCGATGCCCGGGTTATAGCGGAGAACACGATTAGAGATACTTAAGACGACTATTAACGAGCTATCGATACCGTGAACGATCGCTTTAGCTACATGTAGTAATAGTACTACGAGGCGTAGAACGAAGTTATTAAGAAGAACGTAGAGTTATTAGCTAAAGGCTTAGAAGTCTTAAAATACTAGAAGTAGCTCGTAGACCTTTAATAGCAGCTTTCGTCGGTAGGTCTATTAGGTTCTCGGCCTCGTTCTCGAAGTAGTAGCCGCGTTCGCACCCGGATATCCGACCTAGAAATCTACGAAGGAAATAGTAAGGAAAAAATTAAAGATATAGCATATAGTAATAGGTCTCTTCTTCTCGTACTAATTAGACCGCTATAACACCTAGCATAGGAAGATAGCCTACGCATACGGCCGCCTAGGTAGTAAAGCCCGTAATGTTATCCTTCTATACTATACTTAGGTAGACGACGATACCGTTATGTTCGACGGTATTAGCACGTTTAAAGAGATGCGAGAGATACTCGATTTAGGCTTTAGGGAAGTTAACGAGTTAGATGCGGCTATAGATAAGCTAGAGAAATTGAAATAGAATAATACCGAGTTCTCGCACTATCGTACCGAATTTAATCGTTTAAATGCTACGGTTAAGCTTAATAGTAAATAGCGCCGTAAGAGACTTCGTAAGTCCCTTAGCGTAGAGCTATAAGATTAGTATACTACTTAGTAGGATATTACTACCATCTCATAGAAGGACCTCCCCGACCGGATTAAGAAGATTAACCATAATATTCGCCGTCGCCGTAACGAGGTAGTAGCTACTACTAACGGTATAAGTAATAAGAGCATCTAGTCATAAACCTTATATAACAATTCAGCAAATAATACTAAGACTAATAATAAGGATGGCTCGAACACTAGTTCCGGTTCTAGCGCTTAGTAGTAGCGACCTACTTTAGTACTAGCGGCTAACCCTTAGCCTTAGCGCCGCCCGTTAACTACGCCTACTACCGGCTCGTTATCTACACCTACTACTACGTTACAAGGCGGAAATGCGATGGATCTCTTAAACATTAATAAAGGCTTAGGACCGCGCGCCGCGCTTATAAAGGAGGAGCGCGAGGCTCGTGTTACGGCCGGAGTCTATATATACTACTAAAAGCCCGGTTACTAGAAGCGTAACTACCCTAGTATTAAGAATAAGGAAGCCCGAGATTAGTAGCTTTAACTTAATGCTATAGCCTCCGGCAACGATGCCTCCAGCGTTAGGTCTACTAACGGAGGAGTCCCCGTATAGGGAAATGCTTAGACTCTAAGTAAAGCCGCCCTTAGAGTCCTATTATCGATAGTCTACCATTACAGCTAGAACCCTAGTATCGTTATTAACACTATAGTTAGTATAGTTATAATTATAACATAGCCCTCTATACTAAGGATCCGCTACGCATTAGTGCTACTATACTACACGTAGGCGTTAACTTAGTCCCTAATAAGGAACATCTTATCCTTCCTTATATAGTATCTTTAGCTTCGACGTCGATAGAATTTCAATTATAAAGCATACTTAACTATAGTTATACGGGTCACGCTTTTATAGATATAGACTACGCGCGTTCTTCTTAATTACCTATATTCGATATCCCGCTACATACCTTAGAGGCCTTTAACGGTTCACTAGTCGACGATGTAACCCAAGTAGCCCGAGCTACCTTAGACATTAACGGACACCGTAAGCACATATCTTTCTACCTTACTAAACTTAGATACTATCCTATTATACTAGGGATGCCGTAGTTTAAGTAACATTACCCGCGCCTATTATAGAAGGATAACGTAGTTCTATTCGATTTAGACTATTGCCGAAGATCCTATAATTAATACTATCGCCTTATACGAGCGATAGGTGTTATTACTACCGACGACCTTAACTCTACCCGCGATATACCGTAGACTCCGCTACTAACTAAACCGCCGATAGACCCGTTAAAGCCCTAACTATTAGAACTAGAGTTGTTAATAAGGAACTACTAACACTAGCGTAATACACGAGAACTACGTGCCTCGATTACTCGTCCGAAGACTCCGCCGCTACTAGACTTAACATCCGCGTACCCGAAGATTCGATCCTTAGCCGCTAAGAATGGAAAAGAAGTCGAAAAAGAAGCTAAACCGTTACCTCCGCCGTTACCGCCGAATAGGCCTTCCTCGATCGCTATAGTAAGAAGAGCTCGGAAGCTTAGTATCTATACTATTAGAGCTATACTATTTAATATGCTCTATTATTAACGGGGATCGAAGATCTTCGCTACGTCCCTTCGCGACGTCGAATAAGCCGTAGTAGCGAAGAAGAACATCGACCCTTATACGAAGCTACCGTAGAAATAGTATAACTACCTCGACGTATTTAGTAAGGATGCTACCGCATAGTTACCGCCTTACCGGGCTTACGACTATAAGATCGAGTTAACCGTAGAACTAACTTACGGACCGTTATATTAGATGTCGCTAGAAGAGTTAGAGGTGTTACGAGACTACCTTAAGGATAACTTAGAGAAGGGGTTCATCCGCGCCTCCTCGTCCCCGGCTTCTTCCCCTATACTATTCGTAAAGAAACTAGGCGGAGGTCTACGCTTCTATATAGATTATCGGCGTCTTAACGACATAACTATTAAGAACCGGTACCTAATACCCTTAGTATAGGAAACACTTACCCGCCTTAGTAAAGCTCGTGTATTTAGTAAGGTAGATATTATATCCGCTTTTAATCGTATTCGTATAGTAGAAGGCTACGAATAGAAGACCGCATTTAAGATACGATACGGCCTATACGAATACTTAGTTATACTATTCGGACTCGCTAACGCCCCCTCGACCTTCTAGAATTATATTAACGACGCGCTTTCGCCTTATCTCGACATCTTCTATACCGCCTACCTAGACGACGTACTAATCTACTCCGATACCCCTAAGGAATATAAAGCCTACGTGCGGAAAGAGCTAGAAGTATTACGTAAGGCTAGCCTATACGCCGACATCTCGAAGTCTAAATTCGAAGTAACTAAGGTTAAGTACCTAGGCCTAATAGTTACTACGGGCGGCATCCGTATAGACTTAGAGAAGGTTAAAGCGGTATAGAATTAGCCTATACCTTAGAACGTTAAAGACGTATAAGCTTTCCTCGGGTTTATAGGATTCTACCGCCGGTTTATCTAAGCTTACTTACGCATCTATAGGCTACTAACCGACCTAACTAGGAAGGTCGATAGTCGTTACAACTTCATATAGACCGTAGAGTATTAATATGCCTTCGATAAGCTTAAAGTAGCCTTCGCCGTAGAACTAGTACTAGCACTATATAATCCGGAGTTGCTAATTATAGTCGAGACTAATGCTTCCGACTACGTTATAGCGGGTATACTCTCTTAACTACACTACGATAATGGGATTTAGCACCCGGTTACATACTTCTCCTTAAAGATGTCCCCGGCGGAGTATAACTACGAGATTTATAATAAAGAACTACTTACTATTATTAACGCTTTCGAGACCTAGCGACCGGAGCTAGAAGGACATCCTAAACCTATAAAAGTTATTACGGATTATAAGAACTTAGAGTACTACATATCTACGAAATAGCTTAGTAGACGATAAGCCCGTTAGTCCGAGTTTCTTAGCCGATTTAACTTTTAGATTATCTACCGCCTAGGGAAATAAGGCGCGAAACCTAACTCTCTTATACGCCGCTCTACCGACCTTCTACACGACGTAAACGACCCTCGCTTCCTTATTTAGAACTAGTAAGTACTAAAGTAGCATAACATCGACCCTACCCTCCGCCTCGTAGTAACTAACCTCGACGCCGGCGCGTTAACGCGAAGAATCGCTAAAGCTAGTAAACATTATAAATTAGTCTAAGAGATGCGCTCCTATTTCGATAACGGCACCGTACCGTATAAAGGTAACGCTACATACGCTATATTACCTTCGGAGTATACGTTTAAAGCCGACGGTTTACTATACTACCGAGAACGTCTCTTCGTACCTAAAGGAAAGGATAACTTACGTACCGAGGTGCTTCGCCTATACTACGACAATCTAGTTGCTAGATACCTAGGTCGTAACGCCACCTTCGAGCTAGTTACTTAATAGTACTACTAGCCTTCTATTAGGGACGATGTAGTAAGCTATATGTCTTACTACTACATATGTATTCGAACTAAGCCTAGTCGATAGGCTAAGTAAGGCCTCCTTCGACTATTACCTATACCCGCATATCGTTAGTAACATATTACTATAGACTGTATTACCGGCCTACCTACTTCTACCTCCGAAGCGGGTTATAATGCTATTATGGTCGTAGTCGATCGCCTTACTAAGATGCGCTACCTAATCCCGATAGTCTACTAGGATAATTAAGCTAATGTAAAAGTAGTCGTACGCCTATTCTACGAGAATATCTAGAGGCTCTACGGCCCGCCTTAATCCATTATTTCCGATAGAGGGCCGTAGTTTATATCGGACTTTTAGCGCTGTTTCTACGACCTAATAGGTATCGACACCTACTTGTTAACTACTAGGTACCCGTAAACCGACGGTTAAACCGAGCGCTTTAACTCTATTATCGAATACTACCTACGAGCCTTCGTAAACTATAGTAGAGACGATTAGGACCGTTAGCTACCTATGGCTAAATATGCCGGAAACTATTAACAATCTGTAACTACTAGAATGTTACCCTTTTATGCTTACTACGGATATTAACCGCGACTCGGTATCGAGCTACCGGCCTATAGGGACCTAGCTATTAATGACTACGTAGATCGGCCCTATAACTAGGATGCTATCGCCTTTACGTAGCACATATAGGACATCGAGAGGATCGCGTCGTAGATAATGAAGTAGTTATAATTACTAATAGAACGTTTAGCTAACTAATACCGTCGCCCTACCCCTATATTACGCGAAGGTAACGAGGTATTCCTATCGCTCTAAGGAATCAATACCCGCCGTAATAAGAAATTAGAAGTCCGAAAGTCCGGTCTATATAAGGTTACCGAGGTCGTATCGCCCTATGCTTATCGGATCGCTCTACCCCCATCTATAAAGATTTACGACGTCTTTTATATAGCACTATTAACGCCGATTAACTACGATAAACCCGTACTACCGGGTTAGACCTAGGAACCTCCGCTACCGGTAGAAATCGATAACGAGGAAGAATACGAAGTAGAAGCTATTATTAACGTACGGCTATTTAAGAAGGTGTTTAAGTATAAGGTGCTATAGAAGGGGTACGACTATATATAGGCATAATAGGTTAGAATAGATGATTTAAAGAATGCGACTAAAGCCGTCGCCGACTTCTACGCCCGCTACCTAAAGATACCGCGCTCTTCGTAATAGGTAGCTATAAGACTCGCTATAATCGCTTACATTGCCGCTATAAATAATGCTAAGGCGTAGACGCCCCTACAGCTAGTTAAGGGAGGGGGTAATGTTACGGATTATAGCTAGGTATGCGTGGACCTAACTAGAAGTCTAACTAGGGGTTACGTGATTGCTGCCTTAGGCACTATCTATGGCTATATCTTTTACGCGGCTTCTCCATAGAACTTCGTTCTCTACGCTTCGTCTTATCTACATAACGACGTTATCTATTTACTCACTACCGTTCCCTAATACTAGGTTTCCTTCCGGTATAGAGCTCCTCGGGAGTTATATCTCTTCCCCTTATAGGTAGCCTATTATGTATATAAGCTACCGTATAGGCCGCTTCGCGCTAAAATCGCCTAGGTAATCCCGATCCTTCTAATGCCGCCCGTATCTTAGTAATAAGGGTACGGTTTTATCTCTCCGCTACCCCGTTTTGTTCCGGAGTATAGGGCGTTATCGTTTCGATTCGAAGTCCCGGATAATCCTTTAGAGCTTTAATAAGTTCCGGGGCGTTATCGATTCTCGCGGCCTTTAGTTTCCTTCCGGTTTCGAGTTCGGCCTCGTCCTTCTATTCCTTAAAGACCTCGTATACGTCGCTTCTATAGCGAGTAAGACGTATAGCTAGCCTTCTCGTAGCGTCGTCCGTAATCGTTAGTATGTACCTATTTCCTCCTAAGGTACTATACTTATACGGGCCCTAAAAGTCGATATATACCCTATCTCGGTAATTCTCCGCCTTCTCGGGTTCCTCTCGACTCTATCGTCTATCCGACTTTGTAATAATGTAAGTCTCGCAAGCCTTTAGCGTCGATAGCTCCGGGACTCCTATAAGTACCTTATGTACTTTAAGTTGTTTATCGTCTCCCGGGTATCCTAGGCGTCGATGCTAAAGTAGAGTAGTACTCTTAGACGTAGTAGTAGCTACTCTCGAAGTCTCGATAGCTCCGGTAGTTTCCTTTAGGACGTAGGACCTTCCGTCTCGGACCCCCCTAGCTAGTTCCTCGTTTCCTCTTCGAAGTATAGCCTCTTCCTTAGTAAACAAGGTCGTAATACCTCGTTCCGAGAGTTAACTTATCGAAAGAAGGTTATATTCGATCTCGGGGACGTATATAACGGCCGGTATTTTAGTCGTAATACCGTTAAACCGGACGAGGATTATTCCGGATCCCGCGACCTTTATCGTTTTACCGTTCGCTAGAGTAACGTCTCCGGATTCTTCCTTATAGTCCGTAAAGTAGGTCTTATCGTTAGACATGTGTCTAGTACATCCGGAATCGAGGATCTAATCTCCTTTGTTCGAAAGCCGAGCCGTAGGGTCGATAGCCGTCTAAGCCGCAATCTTAGTCTCTTCCTTAGTTTCCTTTTCCTCCTTTAGATTTCCGTTCTTAAGGTCCTCTTTATACTTCCTATAGTCCCGCTTAAAGTACC
Organism: Pseudocercospora eumusae; assembly: GCA_001578235.1. NCBI lineage: Eukaryota > Fungi > Ascomycota > Dothideomycetes > Mycosphaerellales > Mycosphaerellaceae > Pseudocercospora > Pseudocercospora eumusae. The sequence continues at coordinate 27,083 of LFZN01000198.1, read as the reverse complement.
CGACCTTTTAGCAATAGTAATAAGACTTTCCTTTAGCCTTATTAGTCGTATTGCCTCCTAGCTTCCCGTTCGAAGCCTTCCCTCTAGGATTCGTTTTATCCTTCGAATCCTTAGTATATCGGGTAACTACTTCTTCCCTTTTCGAGGAAGTAAGCGTATATTTAACGTCTAGAAGTCGTTAAACTAATTATTCGTAGGAGAGAGTAGATAAACCGGCCGCCTTTAAGGCGAATACCGTCGACGAGTACTCTTCTCCTAAGGACGATATAAGGACTACTTTCTTAGAGGCTTCCGAGAGAGTTTCGCCTTCGTCCGCGGCCTTAATCTCGTTTTAGATTTACGTAAGAGTTGAAGCCGTAGTATCGATATCCTTAAGGGCTTTAAAGGAATCGGGATAGTAGTATAGAAACCCGCTCCTTTATCGATACCTCGCATACTTCCTTTATCTTTCCGATTACCTCCTTAGTAGTTCGAAGCCCTAGGAGGTATATACGCTTATCCCCGGCCGTAGACTTAATAAACGCGACCGCCTTTACGTCTTCTTCTTTAGCCTCCCTTAGTTTCTCCGCGTCCGCTTTTATCAATGGCGGAATACCGTCCCTATACTTCTAAAGGCCTTGTCCGGATAAGTAGTCTTATATAAGATCAATCTAGATAGTATAGTTCTCGGTAGTAAGTTGCGGAACTCCTTTTACCGCGCCGGTAATAGTGTCGGAAGTAGACATCTTTATCGTTTAAAATCTCGACTCGGAGCTTTCCGATCGTTAAGTTTTATAGGTCTTTTAGTTCGTCTTAGTTAGTTCTTTTCGCCTATAGAACGGTATCTATAGCGGGGCAATAACCGTTATCCTATTGCCGTCTAAAGTTAGCTTATTGTTTCGGGCTTTAAGATGTAACGTCGAATAAGGTTTAGCCTAGTCGAAGCCGGATTTCCTAATCGGGCAATTTGTCGAATCTTTAAGTCCCTTCTCGCGTGCCGGGCTTAGAACTATTATCAATTAATAGATAAGCGGTAGAACGATTAATTAATTAATTAATTGCCTTAATGTTTGAATCTATAGACTCACTAGCTCCTTATATACCCTAGCGCTAAGAATCACAAGCCGTAAGTAAATGTTCTCTAATCTTCTTCCTCCTTCTCTTGCTTATAAGTTAGGCATTCTAGAAAGCTCTCGATACTCCTACAACACCTTAACTACCTTTAGGAGTTATAACTACCGGATCTACAAAGACCTTAAGAGGGCGGAGGCTAGTATAGCTATATAACTACGCTCTAAATACATCGGTCTTAGAGCCTACCTATACTAGAGAAGAGTCCTAGGAATAGAAAATAAAGCTTACTTATGCGGCTACCTATCTTAAAACCCTAAACACATACTACTAGTATATAGATGGATGGATATTTCATTTGCCTATTTTGGTGCCTAACGGCCTATGTAGGTCTATAGCTATAGGTTCTATAGAAAGGAAACTAGGCTAACTAGTGAAAACCTCTCCTCTATCCCTAATGTCTCTTTCGCTTCCTCTTCCTTCCTTCGGTTCTACTTCTTCTAGGGTGCACTAGTATCATGGTATTACCCTATAACTACCTTACCTACTACCCTAATACTTCCTCCTCCCCGTTCCCTTTTATCTCCGTCCTTCTCCTCTCTATCTATTCCTCCGTTTCCTAGGCTAGGGCGTACTATTCTAGGTATCCCTCTCTAATAATCCATCTTATAATTCTTCTAATGTCGTCCTTATTTGTAATTATCTCATTATACTCCCTCTCTTTTACTTAGTAACTCTATTTACTTCTTCCCGTTCTCTATCGGTTATATACTAGTAGCATGTATTTAGGGTTTTAGGATAGGTAGCTATATAAGTAAGCCTTACTTTCTATTCCTAGGACTCTTCTTTAATGTAGGTAGGCTCTAAGTCCTATATGTTTAGAGCGTAGCTATATAGCGATACTCGCCTCCGCCCTTTTTAGGCCTTTATAGATCTAGTAGTTATAGCTTCTAAAGGTAGTTAGTGCTTTTAGTATACCGTTTCTCCTTAGAGTTTCTTCCTATTCTTCTTCCTAGAGTATCCTTACTATTTCTTCCGCCCTACTTTAGCCTCTTTTCCCTTCCCTTATCTCCCTAGTCTTATATACTTTATAGAGGGTCTCCTTTCCTCGGGCGAGGTCCTCCTCTTTTTATATTTTTCTCTCGGGTCTATTCGTCCTTCTCTTTCTTTTATAGGCCTAGCTCTAAATCTTTTTTTAGTACTTCCGTAATAGTTTTCTAGACCGGGTATAGAGTCGATTTTATAGCGTATTAGTACCTTATTCCTTTAGGTATTAGTATATAGATAGGTCTTTCATTTGCCTATTTTAGTGCCTATCGGCCTATGTAGGTCTAACGCTATGTATTCTATAAAAAGGAAACTAGGCTCGCTAGTAAAAACCTCTCCTCCTTACCTTCCTTACATCTTTCCTTCCCTTATCCTTCGGTTTAACTTCCTCTAGGGTATACTAGTATTATAGAGTTTACCCTCTAACTACCTTACCTACCGCCCTAATACTCCCTCCTCTTTACTCCCCTCCTTCTCCTCCCCCCTTCTCTCTATCTACTCCTCTATCTCCTAGGCTAGTACGTATTATTCGAGGTATCTCTCTCTAATAATCTATTTTATAATTCTTCTAATATCTTCTTTATTTATAATAATCTTATCGTATTCCCTCTCTTTTATCTAGTATCTCTACTCGCTCCTCCCTTTCCTCTATCGTTTATATACTAGTAGTATATACTTAGGGTTCTAAGACGGGTAGCTATATAGGTAAGCTTTACTTTCTATTCCTAGGACTCTTCTCTAGTATAGGTAGGCTCTAAGACTAATATGCTCGGAGCGTAGTTATATCGCTATACTTACTTCCGCCCTCTTTAGGTCTTTATAGATCCGGTTATTATAGCTCCCGAAGGTCGTTAATACTTTTAGTATCCTATTTCTCCTCGGTATTTCTCTCTATTCTTCTTCCTAGAGTATTCTCGCTATCTCCTCCGCTATACTTTAGCCTCTTCTTCCCTCCCTTTTCTCTATAGCTTAAAATTCCTTATATTAGGTTTCTATTCCCCGGGCTAGATCTACTTCCTTTTAGACCTTTCTCTCGGGCCTATAAACCCTTCTCCTTCGCTACGGTACTTAGTTACGGATCTTCTCGAGCGCTTCCTTAATAGTTTCCTAGGCCGGGTATAGGGTCGTTTTAATAGCGTATTAGTACCTTATTCCTTTTAGATATTAGTATATTAGTAGCGATCCCGTCTCTATTTCTAATACCCTAGTAGGGGTAGATTTATATACTCCTATAACTCTTCTTAGGTATTAGGCTTAGACTCTATTAAGCGGTTCTATAATCCTCTTCGGGGTCTTATCCTATACTACCTAGACTTAGGCCCCGTATAGTATAGCCGGCTTTATAATCGCTTTATATATAGTCTTCGCTTTATCGAATATTACTCCCTATATTAATACCGTTAGTCTTTCGATAGATTACCTATTCGCGTTAGCTCTTATCTATGCTTTCTTAACCTATAGGCCCTAGCTTAGTTTCGGGTCTAGCTATATACCTAGGACTCGTAATTCTAGGGTAGGTTTAGTAAGGTGTCCCTAGATTATAATCGGCGCTTTTATATTATATTTAGTCTTCGCTTTACTAAAGTAAATTAGCTAGTACTTCTCCGGCTCGAATTTAGCTCTATATTTCCGTACCTATGTTTCGTACTCCTCGTATTATATTTCTAGGATTCTATAGTTCTCTTCTATAGAGTCTAACTATGCTAGGATATTAGTATTATCGACGAATCCCGATGCTAATGTCCTATCCGTTTTAAGTTTCGGTAGGAGATCTACGACGAATATAAGGAAGAGTATCGGTAAGAGGGTTAATCCTTAGGGTATTCCCGTATTTATTTAGATAGGGGCTAACTTATATCTTCTTAGGAGTAGTTAGGTCGTCCTCTCTTTTAGGAATAACTAGATAAATTCGACTATCTATGTTAGTATTCTCTTTTACCTTAGGATATATATTAGTCTCTCGTATAAGATGTTATCGAATACTCCCGAGATATCGAGTAAGAGGAGTAACGCTACTTTATTCTTTCCGTAGTACTATATATATTTAATTTACTCCGTAATAAGTTCGACCGCTATAAGGGTAGATCTCTTTACTCTCCCTCCTATTTACTCCTCCGGTAGGACTTTATATTCTTCCGCGAACTCTATAAGCCTCCTTACTACTACTTTTTCTAGGAGCTTACCTATTATATTTAGGAGTATAATTAGTCGGTATAACTTAAGTTAGGAGTAGTCCTCTTTCTATAGCTTCCTAAGTACTATAGTAAGGGATTCCTTAAACCGTTTTAGGTAGTATCCTTATTCTATATAGGCCGTAAAGATGTTAGCTATCGCCGGGGCTAGCGTCTTTTTATAAGCTTTAAGTATAATATTATATACCCTATCTAGGCCTAGGGCTTTCTTACCTAGGAGTTTCGCTATAGTCGCTATAACCTCCTTCGTATTCGTTTCTAGCTTCTATTTAGTCCTATCTATCGGCGGTTCTACTTCTACCTCTCGAATATCCGTTAAGTCGGCTTCTACGTAGCCGCTAAAGAAGTATTATCCTAGGGCTCCCGCTTTATCCTTATTAGTAGTATAGGTATTTCCTTACCTATCCTTAATATCGGGGAATTAGGGTAGTTAGTCTCTATCCTAAGTCGGTTACCTCGCCTATTTTACTATCCTCTATATGTCTTCGGGCTTTTTCGTAAGTATCCTTACTATAGATCTCTACTCTTATATTTTATCCCTCTTAATCTATTTCTTCTTTTCTTAGGTAGCCCTATAGTATACGTCCTAGTCCTCTTAGGAGTATATAGTAGTCTACTTCCTCCTTACCTTTCTTACTTCCTTTACTCTCTCTATATATTCCTCCGTCTAGTATAGTTACTAGTACTTAGATAGATTACTTAAGGGTACCGTTACTTCTATAGCTTCTTATATAGCCCGGATTAGATATTCTACTACTCTCTCGATATCGTCCCGGTTCCTAAGGTCTCTCGCCGCTATCTCCTAGGCCCTCGGTTCTAGTAATCTATTAGTCTCTTCCTAGTTAGCCCTCTTCTAGTTCGGTTTCGCTTCGAGTTCCTATTCCTAGGTAGCCTATAGGTNCGAGGATTCTATATCTATATTTACTATACATTTTCTAACCCTTTCCCTAATTACTTAGGTTACGAAGTATAGGTCGATTATACTTTTACTAGATCTCGCTTCCTACGTCGTTAGTCCCTTTAGGGTTACTATCTCTATTCCTTCCCTTTCTATTACGTCGATTAATCTTCCCGCTAGGTAGTAGTATACCGGTGTAAAGTCGGATCCCTAGAGTAATTAGTAGAGGTTAAAGTCTCTAACTATTACCTACTATCGATCGTCCTATATTATAGTTAGGATCCTTACTAGGGTATTAAGTTAGGTACTACTTCTTAATTCCGGCGGTAGGTTATACATATAATAGATCTTTATCGGGCCTTAAGCGGTATATATCCTTATCGTAGTCGAGTCCCCGTCCTCTTAGTCTATAGGTTCCTATGAATCTATAGAGATCTCCTTACTAACGTAGATGTAGGTTCTTAGCGTTCCCGTCTTATATATAATTATGTAGTATCTTAGGTCCTTTACCGTTATAGGTTTTAAGGAGTATAGGTTTAACTATAGTTCCTAGATCGCTATAACGTAGTAGTGTTTCGGTTAGAGGGCTTAGAGGAAGCTTCTCTATACTTTATCTTTACTCTTATTAACGTTATACTATATAATCGTTAACATCGTCGTATTATTTATTAGGATTAATCTATCTAGTCCTATTAGTTTTCCCCTTAACTAAGGATCTCCTCCTAGGAGGTGTCCTTATTTATTTAGGGTACTATCTAGTTAAGTTTCCTTTAGTTAGGGTCTCTCCCTACTTAGTCGATATGTCTCGGTCTTCCTATCTATAGGTAGTTCCTTACGGTAGGGGGGGTAGTCTCCTCCTCCCTTTATCTCTTATTCGGGTTATATGTTCTTTATCGGTTTAGCTCTTCCTATTCGGGGGTATAGTACCTCTACGACGAGGTCGTTCTAGCCTCCCTCGCTCTCTCTTAGGCTCTAATTCTTACTAGGCATTCCTTAGCCTAAGAGGGGTACTTTCTTCCGTAGTTTATATACCTCGCGTTTTCTTTCGGTTCCGTATACTCCTTTACCTAGTATCCTTATATATAGTAGGAGTACGTGTTTAAAGTCTTTAGGCACCTTACTACTAGGTATCCGTATTACTAGTACTTATAGTACTATAGGATCCTATAGGTATTTATATAGATTTCCGTATCTATCCTTTCGTAGTCCTAGAAGAGTCCCCTTTCTAGGAGTATATTAGCCTATTCTATACTCCCTACCTATACGATAAGTAATAACCTCGTCTTCTTATCTTCGATCTTTCTTTTAACCTATACTACCTTAGTAATTTAGATCCCTAGGCATATGTATTAGTTTTCCTTCTAAAGCTTAGACCCCCCGTTGGGTTGGGTTGAAACCGAATGGGTTGGGTTGGGTTGGGTTTTTTTAGCGTAAACCGACCGCTCGGGTTGGGTTGGGTTTTATAACCCAACGCTAAGGACGGTTTCTTGGCATCGGGAACGAAAAAAAAATATAATGATCGGGTAGCTACATTAGTAGCTACATTTTGCCTAGAGGCTTATAGTAACCTATAAGCCACGAAATGCCCCCTAATTCCTATATATAGTCCGTTAGAGGCTATTATTCTATATTGATGCCAAGAAACCGACGCCAAGGACGGTTTCTTGGCGGGGAAACCGACTGCTCGGGTTGGGTTGGGTTTTCCAACCCAACCCAACCCAACCCAACCCAACGGGGGGTCTAAAAGCTAGGTAATATTATCTTATATTTTAAATATTCTAGTTATGCCGTAGGCTATAACTATAAACTACTAACGCGAGACCTTCGCTATCTTTCTAATCTTCGTTATCTACTCCTTCTAGGTTTTAAGCTTCTTTATATCCCCTTCCGCTACTATATAGAGCTTAACTACTCCGCGTCTATCTTTCTTTACCCCTATAATCTCTTTTATCCCTAACTTTTAAACGATTTCTTTCCCTATTATCTTATCGAGGTCCTCTTATTCTTAGGGGTCTATAATATAGACCTTAATAGCTATCTTCTTCTCCTTTAGACTAGCTACCTTCGCCTATATACCTTAGTTAGTTCTCGGGGCTAGAAGAGCCCCCTTCTATACCTTTGCCGTAGCCGTTCCTACTGCTTTATCTACTATTGTCCTTGTGTCGTTCTTTAGTGCTTTTAGCCCTCCTAAGAGTTCTGCATCTCCTGCGCCCTCTTACACGTTTCCCTCTACTCGCTTCCTTCGCCCGGGGGCCTCGTCGTCGTCGCCGTCGTCGTCGCCATTACCGTAACTTAACTAAATAGTCTCTTAGACGAATAAGGACACCCCCTAAGAGGAAACCCGTAGTTAAGAAGAGACTTGATAAGACTAAATAGACTAATCTTAATAAATAACATAACGACATTAACGATTATATAGTATAACGTTAATAAGAGTAAAGATAAAGTATAAAGAAGCTTCCTCTAAGCCCTCTAACCGAAATACTACTATATTATAGCGGTCTAGGAACTATAGCTAAACCTATACTCCTCGAAACTAATAACGGTAAAGGATCTAAGATACTATATAATTATACATAATAAGGGAACGCTAAGGACCTACATCTACGTAAGTAAGGAGATCTCCTTAGACTCTTAGGAGTCCTTAGACTAAGAGGACGGAGACTCGACTATAATAAGGATATATACCGCCTAAGGCCCGTTAAAAATCTACTATATATATAACCCGCCGCCGGAATTAAGAAGTAGTACCTAGCTTAATACCCTAGTAAGGATTCTAACTATAATATAGGACGATAGATAGTAGATAATAGTAGGAGACTTTAACCTCTACTACCTACTCTAAGAATCCGACTTTATACCGGCATACTACTTCCTAGCGGGAAGATTAATCGACGCTATAGAGAGGGAAGGAATAGAGATCGTAACTCTAAAGGGCCTTACTACGTAGGAAGCGAGATTAAGTAAAAGTATAATCGACTTTTACTTCGTAACCTAGATAGTTAGAGAAAGGGTTAGAAAATATACTATAAATATAGACATCGAATCCTCGTTAGACTACCTACCGATATAAACCGAGCTCGACCTATAAGCTACCTAGGAATAGGAAATCGAGCCTAAACCTAACTAGAAGAGGGCTAACTAGGAAGAGACTAACTAGATACTAGAACTAAGGGCCTAGGAGATAGCGGCTAGAGACCTTAGGAACCGGGACGACATTAAGAGAGTAGTAGAACACCTAATCCGAGCTATATAAAACGCTACGGAAGCTATAATACCCTCGAGTAGACCGTCTAAATACTAATAGCTATACTAGATAGAGGAATATATAGAGAGAGTAAAGGAAGCGAGAAAGGTAAGAAGGAAGTAAAGTACTACGTACTCCTAAGAGGATTAGGACGCCTACTATAGAGCTACTTAAGAAAAGAAGAACTAGATTAAGAGGGATAAAAGGTAGGAATAGAGATCTACTATCGGAATACTTATAAAAAAACCCGAAGATATATAGAGGATAGCTAAATAGGTAAGGTAACCGACCTAGGAAAGAGATTAACTACCCTAGTTCCCCGACATAAAGGATAGGTAAGGAAATATCTATACTATAAACGAGGGTAAAGTAGGGGCCCTAGGATAATACTTTTTCGGGGGCTAAGTAGAAGCCGACTTAACGGATATCTAAGGAGTAGGAGTAGAGCCGCTAGAGGAAGGAACTAAATAGAATCCGGAAATAAATACGAAGGAAGTTATAGCGACTATAGCGAAGCTCCTAGGTAAGAAAGCCCTAGGGCTAGACTAAGTATATAATATAATACTTAAAGTATATAAAAAGACGCTAGCCCCGGCTATAGTAAATATATTTATAGCCTATATAAAACATAGATACTACCTAAAACGGTTTAGGGAATCTCTTACTATAGTACTAAGAAAACCGTAAAAAGAAGACTACTCCTAACTTAAGTTATACCGACCGATTACGCTCCTAAACATAATAGGTAAACTCCTAGAAAAATTAGTCGCTTAGAGGCTTACGGAGTTTATAGAGGAATATATAGTCCTATCGAAGGAGTAAATAGGAGGGAGGGTAAAGAGATCTACCGTTATAGCGGTAGAGCTTATAATAGAATAGATTAAATATATATAGTACTATAGTAAGAATAAAGTAGCGTTACTCCTCTTACTCGACATCTCGGGAGCCTTCGACAATATCTCTTACGAAAGACGAATATATATCCTAAGGTAAAAGAGAATACTAGTATAGATAGTCGAATTCGTCTAGTCGTTCCTAAAAAAGAGGATAACCTAACTACTCCTAGGGAGATATAAGTTAGCCCCTACTTAAATAAATATAGGAATACCCTAAGGATTAACCCTCTTACCGATACTCTTCCTTATATTCGTCGCGGATCTCCTACCGAAGCTTAAATTAGATAAGACATTAGTATTAGGATTCGTAGATAATACTAACATCCTAGCATAGTTAGACTCTATAGAGGAAAACTATAGGATCCTAGAAGAGTAATATAAGGAGTATAAAGAATAGGTACGAAAATACGGAGCTAAATTCGCGTTAGAGAAGTACTAACTAATCTACTTTAGTAAAGCGAAGACGAAATATAATATAAAAGCTCCGATTACTATCTAAGGACACCTAACTAAACCGACCTTAGAACTACGAGTTCTAGGAATATAGCTAGACCTAAAACTAAGCTAGGGCCTATAGGTTAAAAAAGCATAGATAAGAGCTAACGGGAATAGGTAGTCTATCGAAAGACTTACGGCATTAATATAGGGAGCGATATTCGATAAGGTAAAGACTATATATAAGGCAATTATAAAGCTAGCGATACTATACGGAGCATAGGTCTAGGTAGCCTAAGATAAAATACCGAAGAGGGTTATAGAACCGATTAATAGAGTCTAAGCCTAATACCTAAGAAGAGTTATAGGAGTATATAAGTCGATAATAACTAGGGTATTAGAAATAGAGACGGGATTACTACTAATATACTAGTATTTAAAGGGTATAAGATACTAATACGCTATTAAAACAACTCTATACCTAGTATAGAAAACTATTAAGGAAGCGCTCGAGAAGATTTAGAATTAAGTACTACTAAGAAGGAGAAGGACCTATAGGCCCGAGAGGAAGGTATAAAAAGAAGAGGACCTAGCCCGAGGAACGGAGACCCTCTATAAAGTATTCTAAGCTATTAAAAAAAGGGAGGGAAGAAAAGGTTAAAGTATAGTAAAAGAAATAGTAAGGATACTCTAGGAGGAAGAATTAGAGGAAATACCGAGAAGAAATAGTATACCGAAAGCCTTAACTACCTTTAGGAGCTATAACGACCGGATCTATAAAGACCTTAAAAGGGCGGAAGTAAGTATAGCTATATAACTACGCTTCGAGTATATCGGTCTTAGAGCCTAACTATACTAGAGAAGAGTCTTAGGGATAGAAAATAAAGCTTGCCTATACGGCTACCTATCTTAAAACCCTAAATATATACTACTCGTATATAAACGATAGAGGAAAGGGAGGAGCGAGTAAAGATACTAGGTAAAAGAGAGGGAGTACGATAAGATTATTATAAGTAAAGAAGATATAAGAAGGATTATAAGATAGATTATTAGGGAGGGGTACCTTAAATAGTACGCCCTAGCCTAAGAAACAGAGGAGTAGATAGAGAGAAGGTAGGCGGAGAGGAAGGGAATAGAAGAGGAGGGGGCATTAGGGTAGTAGGTAAGGTAGTTAGAGGGTAATACTATAATACTAATATACCCTAGAGGAAGTAAAACCGAAAGCTAAGGAAGGCGAGGAGTTAATAAGGGTAAAGGGGAAAGGTTTTTACTAGCGAGCCCAGTTTCCTTCCTATAGAATACATAGCATTAGACCTGCATAGGCCGATAGGCACTAAAACAGGTAAATGAAAGATCTATCTATCTATCTATCTATCTATCTATCTATATAGAGAGATAGAGCTATTCGGGTTAGGATAGTAGGCTAGTAGTATATGCTTAAGGAGTAAATAACGAGTTACTTAGGCTAAGAGAGGCGTAGTTCAGCTTAAATAGCGGAAGCCGGAGGTAAAAGGCTAAAGGGCATAAGGCTAAAGGGCATAAGGCTAAAGGGCATAAGGCTAAAGGGCATAAGATAAGGCTAAAAACTAAGGTAGGGCCTAGTAGACAATGGGGCACGTCGCACCTACTTAGATACACAAGAATCTAATAACTGTTGCTAGGAACAGGAACCGGAAGCAAGACCTAACTAGAAGAAAGCCAATTAGGAGGCAATGAATAGGATGCTAGAACCGAGGACCTAGGAAATAGTAGCTAGGGACCTCCGAAATATAGAAGACATCGAGAGAGCGGTAGAACACCTAGTACGAGCTATCTAAGAAGCTATAGAAGCTATAATACCTAATTATAAGCCGTCTAAGTACTAGTAACCGTACTAGACGTAAGAATATACGGAAAAAGTAAAAGAAGTAAGAAGGGTAAGGAGGAAGTAGACTATAACATACTCCTAAGAAGACTAGGAAGCTTATTATAGAGCTACCTAAGATAAGAAGAGATAGATAAAAAGGGATAAGATACTAGAATAGAGATCTACGATCGGAATACTTATAGAAAAACTAGAGGATATGTAGAGGATTACTAAATAGGTAAGGTAACCTACTTAGGAAAGAGACTAACTACCCTAGTTCCCTAATATTAAGGATAGATAAGGAAGAATCTATACTACTAACGGAGGTAAAGTAGGAGTACTAGGATAATACTTCTTTAGAGGGTAAGTAGAGGCCGACCTAACGGATATCTAAGGAGCTTAACTCGAGCTACCCCGGGAAGGCGCGAAATAGTAACTAGAAGCGGATATAGAGGAAGTAATAATAACTATCTTAAAGCTTCCGGGAAAAAAAGTACTAAGGCTAGATAAAGTATATAATAAAATACTTAAGGTATATAAAAAAACGCTAGCCCCGGCTCTAGCTAAAATCTTTACGGCCTATATAATATATAGATATTACCTAAAGCGGTTTAGAGAATCCCTTATAATATTACTCCGGAAACTATAGAAGGAAGACTACTCCTAACTAAAATTATACCGACCGATAGTACTCCTTAATACGATAGGAAAACTCTTAGAGAAACTAGTCGTAAGGAGGCTTATAGAGTTCGTAGAGGAGTATAACGTCCTACTAGAGGAGTAAATAGGGGGAAGGGTAAAGAGATCTACCCTTATAGTAGTAGAGCTTATTATAGAATAGGTTCGANATAGGAAAACTCTTAGAGAAACTAGTCGTAAGGAGGCTTATAGAGTTCGTAGAGGAGTATAACGTCCTACTAGAGGAGTAAATAGGGGGAAGGGTAAAGAGATCTACCCTTATAGTAGTAGAGCTTATTATAGAATAGGTTCGATATATATAGTACTACGGAAAGAATAAAGTAGTATTACTCCTCTCGCTCGATATATTAGGAGCCTTCGATAACGTCTTATATAAAAGGCTTATTTATATACTAAGGTAAAAGAGGATCCTAACATAGATAGTCTAATTTATCTAGTCGTTCCTAAAAGAAAGAATAACCTAGCTACTCTTAGGGAGATATAAATTAGCCCCTATCTAGACTAATACGGGAATACCCTAAGGATCGACCCTCTTACCGATACTCTTTCTAATATTCGTAGCGGACCTAATACTAAAGCTTAAATCGAATAAGATATCGGCATCGGGATTTATAGACGATACTAACATCCTAGTATAGTCGGACTCTATAGAAGAAAACTATAGGATCCTAGAAGAGTAACATAAGGAGTACGAAGTATAGGTATAAGAATATAGAGCTAAATTCGTACCGGAGAAGTACTAACTAATCTACTTTAGTAAGGTAAAGATAAAACATAATATAAAGGTACTAATTACTATCTAAGGCTACCTAACCTAACCTACCTTAGAACTACGAGTCCTAGGAATATAGCTAGATCTAAAACTAAGCTAGGGCCTATAAGTTAAAAAGGTATAAATAAGAGCTAACGCGAATAGATAATCTATCGAAAGACTTCTAGCATCGATATAGGGAGCGATATTCGATAAAGTAAAGATAATATATAAGGTAATAGTAAAACTAGCGATACTATACAGAGCTTAGGTCTAAGTAGCTTAAGATAAAATACCGAAGAGAGTTATAGACCTAATTAATAGAGTCTAAGCCTAATGCCTTAGGAGAATTATAGGGGTATATAAATCTACCTTAACGAGGGTACTAGAAATAGAGACGGGATCGCTACTAGTATACTAGTACTTAAAGGGTATAAGGTACTAGTACGCTATTAAAACGACCCTATATCCGGTTTAGAAAGCTATTAAAAAAGCGCTCGAGAAGATTTAAAGCTAAGTACCGCCGAGAAGGAGAAGGATCTATAGACTAGAGAGGAAGGTATAGAAAGAAGAAGACCTAGCCTAAGGAACGGAGACCTACTATAAAGTACTCTAAACTATAGAAAAAAGGGAGGGAAAAAAAGGTTAAAGTATAGCGGAGGAGATAGTAAGGATTCTCTAAGAAGAAGAATAGGAGGAAATACCGAGAAGAAATAGTATACCGAAAGCCCTAAGTACCTTTAAGAGCTATAACGACCGGATCTATAAAGACCTAAAAAGGGCGGAAGTAAGTATAGCTATATAACTACGCTCCGAGTATATCGGTCTTAGAGCCTACCTATACTAGAGAAGAGTCCTAGGGATAGAAAATAAAGCTTACCTATACGGCTACCTATCTTAAAACCCTAAATATATACTACTAGTATATAAACGATAGAGGAAAGGGAGGAGCGAATAGAGATACTAAGTAAATAAGAGGGAATACGATAAAATTATTAGAAATAAAGAAGATATTAGAAGAATTATAAGATAGATTATTAGGGAGGGATACCTTAAATAGTATACCCTACCCTAAGAAATAGAGGAGTAGATAGAGAGAAGGAGGGTAGAGAGGAAGGGGATAGAAGAGGAGGAGGCATTTGTTGCGGCAGGTGTACGCCGCCTCCACGAGGCAGGAGTATACCGCCGCCTCTAGTAGATAGACATAGAGGTAGCGCTCATAGATAGACATTAATTAAACACTTACATATTAGCTCTTATTTAGTCTAGACGTACTAACTAGTAGTACTATAGGTTCGATCTTCTTCTCGATTAAAATAAGCGATCGATACGCTTTAGACGACCGAGATCTACCCCTCCTACCTATCTACCCGGTTCTACCTAAGGTACCCGGTTCTACCTAACCCCGCCCGGCCTACCCGGGCCCTAGTAAAAGAGCTCGCAACGAAACAAGGCCCTCTAAGAAGAAACTTCCGTATAGATATAACGGTAAAAGCTGCTTAGTAGTACTACCCTAGTACCTAGTACTACTATATAGCCCCTCGTAGCTCGCGAGTACTTTCCCTTTTAGGCGATCGGGTCGATCCGATACCGACCTTACCTCCTACCTATATTAGCATACTCCTAGCTTCCTTTAGAGATTAGGACCGAAAGACGGAAGCTACTAACCGTAGAGGTACTCCTTACCGGAAGCGGCTAACCGTAGAGGTACTCCTTACCCCCGACTAACCCTAACGCTAACTTCTATACGTTATGTTACGGGTCTAGCCTTGTAAGAGGCGGACGATCGTTCACCGTAGCGACGATCCCGGAACTCGACCTATATACCCTTAATTTAGTCTATAGCTTCGCCGAGTTCTTAAAGAACCCGTAGTACCTAAAGTCTATATACTATAAGCGAAGGGAATAGCTAAGCCGCTTAGTCCGAGTTATCGTTACGTAATTCCCTCCTCTAGCTAAATACGAGCCTACGGTAGATAGCTAGGTACGCGGTATAAGTACTTTAGGATTCCCTCTAGAGTAGGTAGTTAATAAGTCGGCTATAATAGCGGTAGTAAGAATAGTCCTATTATACGATAAGGACTTCCTACCGATAGAGGAATAGATTCCGATTCTATAAGCGTTACTAGTTACTATAGCTATACTAGCTCTATAGGAATAAACTCCTATCCCACTAGCGTTACTAGCTATAGAGGAATAGGTCCCTATTCCGCTAGCGCTATTAGCTGTCCTAATCCCCCTAACACTAGAGAACCGGCCTACGGAATCGGCATAGGTATAGTACTAGACCGTCTAGCTAGCTAGCTCGCGGAGATTAAGCCTAACGCCCCTATCGCCTACGGTGCCGACCCCTCCTAGGGTAGATATACCGCTTAATCCTTTTCCGGAGTATACGCCGCTCGATCCTCTTCCGGAGCGGGAGAAATAAGGATAGATAGTTTAGCTAACTAGCCTATAGAAGCTAAGCCTATCGGAACCTTTACGAAGAGGTTTATCGCTACCTCCTCTACCGGAATCTCTATAGTAGACGCCTTCTTAGTTAGAAGTACGGCGTACCGAGTTAACTTACTAAGGCATCGCGCGGTTAAATCTTCGCCTAGCGACACCGGTAACGCCTCCTTAGTAATAGCGGATGCTACTATAAGTACCTATCCGGAGATAATATACTAACCTCTAGTTATAGTAGCTTCGTAGTATACGTATATAGTAGTTAAGGAAACGATATAATAAAGCCCTAATCTAGTACCTCTACGGCGTTAATTAAGTAGGAGTATAGGTAATGGAATTAGCTATAGAGAGCGAGGAAGCCCCTCGCGGCGTTTCTAAAATGCTCGGTATAGAGGTACGTCGACTAGTAACTAATCGTCGAAATAATCGGCTAGTAGTTCTATAGGTATAGAATAAGCGCGTAGAAGCCCCTATAAACGGATAGTAGGAAGAAATACTAGTAGTAGGCTAGTATACCTTACCGATACCTTCTAGTAGTAGCTAGCCTAATCTAGCCGAGGAACTCGCCTAGCTATAATAGAATCTCTCTAACGATATTAGAGAGGTACTTTATAATTAAGTAGTAGTATATCTAGAATAGTTAGAAGCCCTAAGGGCGGAGATAGACGATCTCCGCTAAAGTATTCCGTCGTTACGACCTACCGGTCGATATCTAAACCTAGACGCTACGGTAGACGTAGCCTTAGACGCGGGTAAGGCGGAGAGACTCGTACGCGTAGGCCTAGTAGAGGTACCGAAACCTCGTCCCCGCCGACCTCGCTCCTAGGCGTCTAGGCCTTATAGGGTCTCGGCATTTCCGAGAGGCGACGACAAAGCCGACGCTAGTAAATACGAGATCGTCGAGAGGGCTACTAACGATCGCCGCCCTACTTATAGAGATCGCGAGAGGAATAATCGTACTAGAGAATATCGACGAGGAAGATAGTCCCCTTCCTAGCCTAGCGAATTATCTAGATCGGACGACTCTCGTAGCCCTTACGGTAGAAGACGTCGTAGCTACGATCGTAATCTATACTATAGATATAGATATAGCCCTAGCCGCTTACCTCGTAATAGTTTATATTATATAGATAGGTAAGAGCGCTTCGACCCGTCCGATATAGGCTTCTTCTTCTCTTCGGTAATAGATATAGAATTATAAGGATAGGATATTTTTACTTAAGGTAATAAAATAGTATACCGGTTAGTATAAATGTTCTTAGATACGGCTAGGGACTACGCGATAGTAAATAACGCGGTAACGATACGTACCTAGCTAGCTAAATATTTATAAGGTATAGCTTAAACTTAGTTTATCTCGGAGCTTACTAATAACGACCGCCGTACGATCCGTAGCGGCTACGGGATAGATCGTTAGGAAAAGGCCCTACGAGATAAGTTTAGTATATCGATCGTAGAGGCTTAAGAGAAGCTTAACGATAAAGCTTTTACTCTAGAGGACGTACGGGCTAAACGCTCTCTATAAGACTTTATAATAAACTACGTACGATACGCTAGAGAAGTAGGACTAGATATCGATCGGTATAGGCTAGGCCCTCTACTTATATAGGCTTAGCTACGCCTCGCTCTAGAATTCTAGAGGGACGTTTCTAAGCTATCGGACCGGACTACGATCGACTCGTTTACGTAACGAGTATAAGCGAAGTACGAAGCTTAGTATAGGGAATACCCTAAGCGTCGTAAGTATAGCGACCGTAGTAGCCGTAACGAGTATAGCGACTATAGTAGCCGTAACGACTATGCTAAGCGCTATAAGTATAACGACCGTAGCGACTATAACGACCGAGGCCGAGTCGGGACTTAGAATCGCGACTATAATAGTCGTGCCTATAGATTATACGACCGCTAGGGGCGATACGGTAAGTAGGAGTACGGGGATACTAATAAATATAAGTAGAACATAACGCTACTATTCCGAAGCGTAGATTAGTATCGCTAAAAGAACGACCGTCTACTAAGAGAGTCCGATTCTCGCTACGAGAATAATAGGCCTATTAAGATAGAAGGTAAGAGTACGCTAATAGACCGTATAAACGATAACCGTAGTAGACGCGACTACGATAACCGCGGTAAGACGGCCGATCGTAGTAGAGTAGACGACCGTACTAGAGTAGCTAGGCGTAGAGAGCGCGATACTCCTCGTAATTTCTACGTCTCCTATAGCTATATACGATTAAACGAGCGATACGTATCGCTATCCCTTCCCCGTAGTATAAGTATAGTAAGCCGCTTATTAGATGCCTCTTCGGTACATGCGTATTTTAACGATTAGTTCCGTACGGTAGAAGAGGATATAGTCGACGATAATATCCCGATAACGTACTTCGGCGATATTAGCGTATTCGAGCTATATTCCCCTACAACGATCTAAATAAAGTATAACTACTACGCGTAGTATTTCTAAAGTAATAATTAGTTATAGGAGCATAAACGCCGTTCTTATCCTAAGTAGCCTTAGCGGAGCTACGAGCATTCTAAGCTAAGGAGCCTAGCCGATATCCGTGTTATCGAATCTACTACTATACCTAAAATTAAAGGTAGATACGCCTTTCGAGGCTATTATTACCTACGCGCGGTAGTCTAGTTAGAACTAACCGGAAAAGAACATACGGTATGCTTAGATACTAGAGCTACGATCTTACTTATCGATAATAAGTTCCTTCGCGACGCTCGCCTAGACATCGAACGTAAGATACGTGCGACTCCGTTATATATTAAGGGCCTAAGTAACGCGTAGCCTTCGGTAGAATATGTCGAACTAGACCTCTAGCTACTAGCGGTATAGAAAGGCTAGCGTATCCTCGCTTATATAAAGTACGAGGTACACATTATATAGAAGCTTAGTACGAGAATGCTAGTAGCTATAGACATTATCGGCCTAGAGGGCATTAAAATCGATATCCCTAGAAAGATAGTAACCCTTACCGCTTACGAGAAGGCCCGCATACTACTACTCGTAGGTAGAAAGGACGATATAAAATTCCGTATAGTAGTCTATAGTAACGATTAGCTAGTTACCCTAGCGCCGTAAATAGTTATAGCGGTATAGGCCTACTTCGGAAACACGCTTCTAAAGGATAGGGACTTCGCTTTTACCCCGGATAGGTAGCCGATCTCGCTAGATGTACGAGTCTATTCTATAGTACTCGATACCTAGTCCGACTTCGTACTTATTCGTAATAACGGTAATACGCCGTATATACTTAGCCCGAGTACGAAGTTAGGCTAAGTACGAGAGTATAAATTTAAGGGATCCTACTATATTAATCCCGAATAATACGGCTAAGCTGCCCTACCGCCCCCCGATCTACTAAACTCCTATAAGGAGACTAAGCTATTTAACGGTGTTATAGCCTACGGTTATCTAGTATAGGTAGCCCGTATCGAGGTACTTATACGTAAGCACGAGCGACTATAGGTCGATAAAGGTACTACCGTTAAGATCCCGCCGGAAGACGCTATACGCGTAAATATAAAGCCTAGGTACGAAGATACGAAGCTACCTACGATTACCTACCCTCTTAGCGGTCCCGATAAGGAGGTAGTCGATAAGGCCTTCGATCTATTANCGGTTATCTAGTATAGGTAGCCCGTATCGAGGTACTTATACGTAAGTACGAGCGACTATAGGTCGATAAAGGTACTACCGTTAAGATCCCGCCGGAAGACGCTATACGCGTAAATATAAAGCCTAGGTACGAAGATACGAAGCTACCTACGATTACCTACCCTCTTAGCGGTCCCGATAAGGAGGTAGTCGATAAGGCCTTCGATCCATTATACGCCTAGTATAAGATATCCTTTACTATAAAGCCTACTTAGTTTGCGTTCCCTATATTTGTCGTCTAGAAGAACGTCGCTATCGACGGTAAACTAGTACGAAAAGGCCGGGCTATTATCGACGTACGAGGCCTAAATAAGATCGTTATTAAAGACTCGTACCTATTACCGCGATAGGAAGACATTATTAGAGCCCTAAAAGGCTATGCCTATATTACTATAG
The DNA here is from genome assembly GCA_001578235.1 of Pseudocercospora eumusae. Taxonomy (NCBI): domain Eukaryota; kingdom Fungi; phylum Ascomycota; class Dothideomycetes; order Mycosphaerellales; family Mycosphaerellaceae; genus Pseudocercospora; species Pseudocercospora eumusae. The sequence goes on along the minus strand of LFZN01000198.1, from coordinate 7,511 downwards.
TCGACGTAGTTACATTCTTCTACTAATAGGCCGTCGCTCCGTAGGACTATTATAAATTCGCTATTAATAGCTATAGGGGTTAGGAGTAGATATATGTAGTAATTATAGGCTACGCTAATAGTATTTAACACGTATAGCGTTAGCTCGATAAAATCCTTAAGCTATATAGGTACTACTACCGTGCCTATATTAACGATATCGTAATCTTCTTACGTACGTTTAAAGAGTATATAATATACCTAGAAGTAGTATTCGCGCTACTAGACTCCTATAATATTAGTATCGCTCCGTATAAGTCCTTCTTAGCTTATCCTTCGACCTTATTACTAGGATAGAGAGTCTTAGGGCTTAGTTTCGCGACATATGAAGAAAAGGTTAAAGCTATACTAGATCTTAAGTTCCCCTCTACCTTAAAGGATATTAAGTTTTATCTTAGCCTTATAGGTTAGTAGCGGTAACATATCCCGTACTACTCTACTATCGTCGCCCCGTTCGAGTTAAGGAAAAAGGAGCTATTACGCTTAGCCCCTTCGAGTAAGGGCTCTAAGCGGAAGAGATACGTCGCTTATATACGAGCATTTAAGCTAGATATATACCTCGGAGTAAAGTATAAAGCCTTCGATATATTACGGTAGCTCTACTACGAAGTTAAATTCTTATACTATGCCGATCCGGATAGGCCTATCTATATCGATCTCGATGCGTACGCTAGAGGCTTCGTAGCGGTACTATACTATATTAAGGATAACCTAGAGCCCTACGTAGAAAATAGTAAGGCTACGAGATTCTAGCCGTACTAAGTATAGGTAATTATGTACCTTAGTAAGGCCCTTATAGACGTCGAAAAGAGGTACCTAGCTATAGAGCTAGAGGTCGGAGGTTTAGTATAGATAGCTCGTAAGGTTAGACATATCTTATAAGCTATACGAAAGCTAATCTATATCTTCTCCGACTATATTATAGCGCTCGGTATAGCTATAGCGTCTAGCCTTACTATAATAACCTTAACGGATAAACTTAATCTCCGACTAGTACGAGCGGGCTAGTATCTTTCCTAGTTCCCTAATCTTAAAGTCCTATACCGGCTAAGTAGGCTCTATAGTATTCCGGACGCTCTTAGTAGGCTAGTCGAAGAACTAGACTATAGGGAGGACTAAGCTAGCGATACTCTAGATCCGGTAGCATACGACGATCTAACCCCGAATAGCGACGTTATAGACGCCTTTTACGTTTACGACGAGTACGAATCTAATAATATAGACGGTCCGCTTTATTTCTATACTAACTTAATAGATAAACATTTAGGCCGTACGTTTACTTCGCTAGAGGAACTAGTATTCTACTCTATCCTAGTCGAGCTCTCCGATGCTTTTAAGGACGACTTAAAGCGCGGCTATGCTACGGATAGATACTAGGCTAAGATCCTCGCCTAGTTAAAGAGTACTAAAGAACGCCGTATACGTATAATAGTAGAAGAATAGAATGCGGCCGAGTACGAAGTAGCGCTAGCTATAGTAAGTACATAGGTAGAAGCGGATAAGGACGTACGATTAGATTAGTACGAGGGAGAGTAGGAATCTAGCCCCCTTAGCCTCTAATTTTTTCTACGAGGAGACCTTATCTTCTTTAAGGACGATGCGGACGGCCGAGAGAGACTCTACATCCCTCTATCCCTATACTAGGAGATCTTCTAGATAGCTTACGACTAGCATTACTACGCCGGCTACTATCGCATATACGCTCGCGTTTATACTAGTTTCTATATCCGCTACCTCGGAAGCGAGGTTACGAAGTATATTAAATACTATTCTAAATGTATTCTTAACTAAACGCTATGCTATCCGCTATATAGGGAGCTATACCATATTAAGTACCTCCTAGTCCCGTAGTATACGGTTATAGCTAACTAGGTATACGGGCTACTACCGGATCCTAAAGGTTACGACGGCTTTCTTACGGAAACGTGTAAGTTTACTAAACGAGTTATACTCCGCTATACGAAGTCTACTTAGATAGCGTAGTAATACGGCGCGGACTAGATCTAAGGGTACGTTAAGCTTAAGCGTAGCCTTCCTTCTATAATAATCGGTAATAGAGATCCGATCTAGATAAGTGAATTTATGTAGATAGTTTTTAAGAAGCTCGGGACCCGTTTCTTCGTAACTATAGCGTACTACCCTTAGTCGGATAGCTAGTCCGAGCGCATAAATTAGACGGTAGAGATAGTACTACGGTTCTATATATCTAACTATCCGGATAGCTACTAGTCCGAGGTACTACCTTATATATAGGTAGAGCTTAATAACGCTAGGAATACATCTATCGGAGAGATACCTAATATCTTTATCTAAGGTTTTAAGACTAACCTAAATGCCCTTAACCCGCTAACTAAGCTACCGACTAAGGACTACGCCGCCTTAAGGTAGGTAGTACGAGACTAAGCTACCGATTCCCTTACTTAGGCGGTAGCTATAATAAAGGAAAGGTACGATCGTATATACCGCCTAATCTCCTTTAGGGTCGGCTAACGAGTCCTACTTAAACTACATAAGGGATATAGGCTCCTAGGCAATCTAAATCGGAAGCTATCCGCGTAGCGTATAGGACCGTTTAAAATTATTAAGCGCGTAGGTAATCTCGTATACGAACTAGACCTTCCGCCGGTTATACGTATCTACCTAGTAGTCTCGGTAATATAGCTAGAGGCATATCTAGAGGGTAGGGATCTATACGATCGTAAGATCCTAGAACTAGGCCCCGTCCTCGAGATAGTAGAGGACGACGAGCTATTCCCGTACGCACCGCATTATAAGATCGAGAGGCTCCTTAGTAGGCGTATAAGTAGAGGTAAGATCTAGTATCTTATAAAGTAGCGCGGATATAGCTATACGTATAGCGTATAGTACGATATCGATAATCTAAAAGACGCCGTAGAGCTCGTCTAAGAATACGAGCGTACCTATCTATAAGCGCCTACTAGTAGTAGGCGTATAACTAACTAACCTTAGTAATTAACGTAGTTAGTATAGCCTTTTCTAGGCGCCTAGGAGAACCTACCCTCGCCGCTAACGCGTACTTTACGTAGAGCGGGCCGGAGAGGCTCCTAAGTATAGGGAGAAATACTTACTATAATATTCTATAGTAAATAGGCCCTTCCCTCGCATCCCTAGTAACCTCGAGTATTATAGTAGTATACTTCGTACGGGTATCTACCGAAAACTACGTATCCTTATTACGTTAGTCGCCGTTACTATTATCTCTTACGGGCGCGCGGCTTTTACCGAAGTACGAGTTCCTATTATTCCTATTATTACGCTCTATATTACGCGTACGGTTACTACGGCTAACGTTACCGCTATTATCCCTATTATTTTAGTTAGTTTCGCCCGTACGGACTACCTAAGTTACTACTAGAGACGCCTACTAGTAACGCGAAAAATTCTTCTAATAATAATAACCTTTCGAACATATATAACGCTATCCTTTCTTAGCGCCCGTACCCCCTCCCTTATTCTAACTAACGTAATAACCCTTATCGTACTCGTCTACCTAAAGACACGGTAAGCTCGCCGCGATAGAGACATCGGCGAGCTAGCCGCCTAGGAAGATACGGCTTAATAGGCTACTAGAGCGAGACTAGTCTACCTCCGAGCTTATAGAGGCGGACGGGTTATCTATACTAACGATACGATGGGACGTAGACGCGCCGGTATAGATCCCCTATACGTACGAACTACTAGGTATATATACTATCGATATCCTTATACTAGAAGAACGCACCTAGATTAGTACGTAGTTAAAGTACTAAAAGCGAAAGCCGGAAACGGATCGCTACGTAGTACTATATATTATTCGCGAGTATAACGCCGTCGCGAAATATATAATAGACCTAGGGCATACGGTTAATAAGAAGATTTAGGTACGTATATATGCTACCCCGATTCCGACCGAACTAGCTACTACGAACACGGCTATTATTCCGGTAATAGCCGCCGACTAGCGGTTAAAGATATACTACTCTACGCGCGTAATAATCGAGAGAGTAAGATACCGTAACATCTCGCGTAATAATTACCCGTTCCCGCTTACTAACCTAGACCTTAGCCGCGAACTATACGTCCTACTGTGAGGCGTTTGGTGCACAGGGTGTAACAATACGACTAAGCAGTGTATTCGATAACTATCGATATTACCTAAGGAACTAGAAAGTAGATCGAGTAGGAGAGGGCAGTTTATCCTATAGCGCTAAGGCGCCGGTACATCCGGGTTACCTAATAGGCACTAGCGGGGTAGCGTAAGGGTGCCTCTAGGGTACCTCGGAGGGGGTGTAAGGGTAGATTCCCTTACATTATCCCCCCCTCCTAAAACGCCCTATCCTAGGGCGTTAACGGTAGTATTTATTACGTGCGCCGATAGTACTAAGTACTTATACGTTACTTTTAATTATATGCGCGACTTAGCATTAGCCGCGCGTACATTATTTCACTACCGACCTATTTCTAATGCCTTATAGGTATCTCTTAGGCACCTCGGCGATAGTAGTAAACATTCCTTCTAGTCTTCTACTAAACATTTGTCTTCTAACCTTAACGCTCTTTTCTCTAGTAGTATTATTATAGAGCCGTAGAACGAGGATACCTTTTATAGTAGGTAGGTATCGCCGAGAAGTAGCTCGATGCGCGTTTCTCGTTACTTCCTACCTTAGCGAACTATTAAGGAAGGTGAGTAAACTAGGTCTTAGTTTACGTGTAAAGGCGCGGTAAGTAAGGTGTCTTAGAAGGGTCTATGCGGCGCTTCGCGGGTCCTTTTAAGAGGCTACTTCCGCTTATTAACTCCTTCTTCTATATACTAATATTAACATCTACCTCTATAGATAGGTCCCTTAGTCCCTTTAAATAGCACCCCTTACCCTTATCCTTAGCGTCTTCTAACCCTCTAGTTAATACTATGTTAACTTAGAACCCTATTAACTAAGGCGGTAACTACGACGGCGGTAGTAGTAGCGGCGCTAGTAGTCTTCTAGCCTCCGGCTCTAATAACTCCTTCGATCGTTAGCTTAACGCTATAGGGCGTAGTACTCCGACCGGTATACCGCCCTCTAGCTCGTACTATAACGAGATAGAGATAAAGTGTAGTAATAACCTATTAAAACTTAGGTACTACCTCGGCTAGTAGGTCCATCCTCGTCCTAACGTTCGTACGAAGGTAGAGATCTACTTAGAGTATATCCGTCGGGCTTAGAAGTTAGGTACTAATAAGATAACGTAGGCTATATAGTTAGCGCCGTACGAAAAGTACGAGATTAATAAGGATAGTAAGTATAATAACTACGTGCCTAAGAAGGGCGTCCTATACCCCTCGGTAAGTACCCCCGAGGTACCTCGTAGGTCCCTCTAGGCTACCGCTAACGTTTTCTAGCTAATCCCGGAGTTATATCGCTACGCTAACCTTCTCGAAATCCTTCGCGCGCGCGCCGTTACTAAGGTTAGCTCGGTAGGCGCCGACGATCCTATCGCTATAAAGGCGATCGATAATTAGCGTTCCTACGCCGATAATATCTAGCGCGAGTATAACGTCCTTAAGTAATATATTATTAAGACGTACTATAACGGCGGCGTTAACCCTCTTAGTAAGTATAAGAACGAGCCGACTAACGCTAAGTAGGCCGCCTTTCGTACTAAGGCGAAGAACTCTTAGATCCGTAATACTTAGTCCTTTAAGGCGGGTACCGGTACCGACCCTAACGACCCGACGTTAAATATTACCGCTAATAAGGAGACCGAGTATAAGTAGTATCGGGCCTTTAAGGAAACTCCTCGTCTATAGCGTCTAGTGTTTATAGGCTCTAACACGGCTTAATAGTACCTCTAGGGTATCTAGGCGGTATTAAAGGGGAGCGAGGTTATTATTATACGGTACTAGTCTATCTTACTTCTACGACGTATACTTTACGAGTATTAGCCTTCCTCCTAAGGCGGCGTAGAAGGGAACGAGCGAGTAGATAGTATAAGAAATCTACTATCTTCCGGTATATATTTAACTAAGTTATACTAGCTAGTAATTCCTACGAACCCCTTCTACTCTTTCTTACTCCTACGGAGCCTCTTTAACTATCTTCGAGGTACCTAAGAAGGGCCTTAGAGGTCCTCTTTCTCCTATAGTCTCCGGTTATATTCCTTTACTAGTATTTTCGTATAGATAAGGTCTTCTTCTAATATTATATTATCGTACTCTAGTAACTATCCCTTCTATCTTACCTAATATAACCTTCCCTCCTTCGTATCCTCGTAGGACACGATAGCTTCTACTTTATACTTATCCCCTAACCCTACATCGCTCTCGTCTAAGTCCTTTACCGGCGGGGGCTAGTAGCCCTCCTTAGCCTTATACTTCTTAAGTAGTAATACGTAGAATATAGGGTATAAGCGCTTTATAGACGGCGGTAGGTTTAACTTATACGCCTAGATACCGTAACGCTCTATTACCGTAAATAGTCCTAAGTATTTATTATCTAGCTTACGATAAGGCCTCTTAGTACGAATATTCTTTACCGATAGAAGGACGAGGTTACCGACGGCGAAGTATTTTTCCTCCGTTATCCGGTCGTAGTACCTCTTCTAGAGTTCTTAAGCATATAGTAGGGACTTACGGGCCTCCTCGAAGGCCTCCTACCGATCTATTAGGAATTATACGCTTCCTTAGCTAGCTTCCGAGACTGCGGGAATACTTTACCGATACTCTCGAAGTACCCGTTAAGTAGGTATTCGTAGGCGGAAGTAATCCGAATACTATCGGGGATATTTAGCGGGATACCTAGCCTAATCTCTATCGGGGATTTACCGTTTAGCCTATTATAAGGCTTACTATTATAAGCGAAAGCGGTAATATAGAGGAGACGAGCCTAATTATCCTAATCCTAGTTATAGTAGATACGAAGGTAGTTTTCTAACTCCTAATTTATCCGTTCGGTCTACTTATCCGACTAGGGATAGAAGGTAGTACTAAGTCGTCGTTTAACCGCGAGATAGTAATAGAAGGTACTCTAGTTAGCGCTCGTAAAGATCGATCCGCGGTCGGATATTAGCTCTTTAGGCTAACCCGTATAGTAGACTACCTTATTATAGAATAGCTTAGTAAGGGAGGCGGCATCGATATTCTTAGTATACGGAATGTACTTTACTATCTTCGAGAAGCGGTCGACGATAACTAGGATAGAGTTATAAACCTTCCTATTAAACCTAACGGAGGGAGGTAAGCCTATAATAAAGTCTATTAATAAGCTTATCTAGGGCCTCGTAGGTACCTATAAGGGCCGTAGACGGCCGTAGGGTTTATAATACTTTATCTTAGTCCTCTAATATATATTATATTCGCCGATATACTTATTAATATTAGCGGTAATACTAGGCTAATAGTATTTAGATGCGATAACCTATATAGTCTTATAGACGCCGTAATGCCCGGCCGCGGGGTCGTCGTAGTTACGGCGGAGGATTTCTTAACGTAGTAGA
>LFZN01000197.1:0-59752 GCA_001578235.1 Pseudocercospora eumusae | reverse complement strand
TTACGCTTAGCGTAGGGTCGAAGAGGCCTATACGGGCTAGGTCGAATCTTACTCGCTAGCGGTCGCGAATAGATTCTTCCGAGCTCGAGGACGATAAGGATCGGTCGTAATAGTATCGATAGCGATATATTCGGCGGTAGCCGCGTCGATTACGACGACTACGATCGTCCCTATCTAACGAGCTCTTAGATAACGATAGTAAGCGGCGAGAGCGACGATCGGTCTTACTATATCGCCCCGCTATACTATATCGATAACTAGCTTAGCGATCGCTACGATTATCGTAGCTAGAATACCTATCTTCGCTATCTCGCTACGTCCTCTAGCCTCGCTAGTACTACTTATAGTAACGCGAATACGACCGCTAGTATCGCCTATAGTACTAAGAGGGCGAACGTAGATTATCTAATCGCCGATTATAGCGATTACGCGGTAGATCGTACTCGCTATTAGTAGCGAAACCTACTTTTCTAAGTCGGGACTACCGGCGTTCGTATAAGTAATCCTACATTATCTCTTAGAACTTTCCTTTATTTCCTTACGGGCTATAGCGGTCGGGACGGTTATTACGTTCCGGATAATTTCTCTACCTACTAAGCTTACCGTATTCCGGGCGGTAGTACGAGGCCTCTCTAGCTTTAGGAAAATAGCGACCCTAGTCGCCGGGAGGGTCTATTTCCTTAGGAGCTAGGGTAAGGCCTTACTAAATTAGAAAATCGATGACGGTATCGTCTAAATAGACCCCCCGTCTCTACGCTAGTTACCTTAACGCGTCGAAGCGATACTACTCCTATTACTAGCGAATCTCTTCCTAGCCGATCTCCTCTATCTCTACTAATAGCTCGTAGTAGTCGTATCGAGCGTCTTAGCGACGCGAGCGGCCGCGTAGTAGTTCGGCCTACTCTATCGGGCCTTAGCGAGTACTTACTAGTAGATACGGCAAGGTATTAAATAACGAAGATAGGCGTATTAGCTACTACGAATAGGGACTACTCGAGGGCCGCCGGCGAAATACTAACGGGAGCTAGCGCTTAGATCTCTCCGATAGTAGTCGAGCTTATACTTAATAATCGTTAGACTAGGATAGTAGTACGTACTCCGATCGCTCCGATCGGGATTAAGCCTATATCTAGCGATCGCCTAGTTAAGTTTTAGGTGCCGCTAACTACTAGGCTAAAGGAGAGGGCGGTAGCGGTCGAGGAGATTACGGTCTTACGGATAGCTCCTACTACTTAGTAATTCTCGCTCGCTCGACCTCTATAGGGGAGTAGATTTCGGGGTAAAGCCGCTTATAGTAGTACGATTCCCTAACCCTAGGGAATGCTACTTTTAGCTCCTTAACGGCTTTCGTTAGGAGTCCTTTATCTACTACCTACTACCCTAGAAAGAGGAAATTATCGAGGGTATCGAGGGCTAATTCGCGTACCTTACGTTCGGAAGGAGGCGGATTCCCTATTAGTAGGTAATGTCGTCGAACGTAGGATGCTAATAGGTCTACTCGGCCCTATTTATTCCTTAATTAGGTAGTAAAGATCTCGCTATACTCGACGAATCGTTCGATGTACGAGCTAATTAGGATAATATGCGATTCTATATCCGGTAATCCTAGATTCCGGTATACCGGGAGCGGTCGAACCGCTAGTTTAGCGAATAGCGCTCCCTACCGGGTTAGGAGCGATACCGATAAGTAACGGTATAAGGTAGATATAGAATAATAATATCGATTACGATAAGGAGAGTATTAATCGTAATAGGTTATAGGTATTTCGGCCGAAATGGAGAGGATTCCTAACTAAAATTAGTAGGCTCTTAACATAGATAGTAAGGTAGGTACGGTAGGCGTCTTAGTAGGCCCCTCCCGATTTCTTAGGAGTAACTACCCTTCTTCGTGCCGGTCCGTGCCTACCTCGGCTAATTAGTAGTATAGAGGGAGTTTTAGTACCGGTAGCGTGCTATGTACCGCTATCGACTAGTACGGAAGTAGTAGATCGAAACTAGTAGGTTATGTCGATATAGGCTAAATATATAACGATCTAACGCCTAATCGGTACGATTAGTAGTTAAATCGATTCCGTCCGGCCTAGTAGTTATAATCCGGTGCGGGTTTCGATTCCGGTAGTAGAGGCGATTAGTATAGTAGCTAATCGTATCGTTAACTAAGCAAAGCTACTATGTTGATAGGAACCGTAGTAAACGGGGACTATCGTGATAGTAAATATGCTTATTTCTCTCTATCTACTAACTATAGTGCCTAAGAGTATAGCGAGGAGCGCCGGGATAGGCCCGAGCCGGCAGCCCAATCGGTCCAATCCGTAACACGCACTCTTATCGAAGAAGTAAGGGTAGAAGGCTAATAAGGAGGCATCTTCTAGTTACTAAAGAAGTATGTAAGGGCTATTAAGCTATAGGTAATAAGAGATAAAGAGAAAGCTAATAAGGAGGTTACTAAGGTATAGAAGAAGAAGGAAACTATACTAAAGACTACATAGAGGCGGATTACTACTAAATAGCGGAAGATTAAAAGACTAAAGGCTTAGTAGTAGAAGAAGGTAGAGGCTACTACTAGAGCCCTTAAGAAATAGTATGCTTAAGACTCTCGAGAAGTAGTAGTAATGCTAAAAGCTAATTTAATAGCTTCTATTAGCCCTTCTAAACGTACTCGCAAAGCATTATACTTCTAACCTATCTAATAACCTATATTTATAGAGCCGATAAAGCAGCTAGTTATAAAGCTAAAAATACTAAGCTTAATAAAGACGAGTAGAATAATACGTAAACCTATACGTTATCGTAACTAAGACAATTTTATTTCGAATCTACATACTAAACTAAGATAGAATACTTAATTTCATTTATATTAGTTAAGTGTTAGCTGCACAATAATTATGTAAAGTAGTGCGACGGTATTGCTGAGATTGTGCGTCACGTGCGGCTGTGCGGCTCGTAGGAAAAACTTCTACCTTGATCAGTCTCCGATCACATCCCGCCAGCTTAGCGGAGTACTCACGAAAAACGTCAAGCAACAGTACACCATGCCAGGATTGCGGCAAATCTCATTGTCTTTGTCAAATCGCACGCACTAGGATCATCGTTAACAGGTGTGAACCAAGCGTAGCAGGATCTACGAACTTCCAGTGCGACTACGCCCCCAAATGGAGCATCGCCGCTATAGTAAGCTGCCGTTTTCGATCCGCATGCTGGAGTACAGAGATTCTGCCTTGCTTCTAGAGCTGCTGGTGCCCCTGCGACAGCTGCAAGAAGAACAGAAAAGCCCAGTAGGTATTTCATGACTGTTGCAAGAGACTTGAGGAGATAGAGAATGATCAGCGAGAGCTTCGAGGGAGAAGTGTGAGCTTACTATTAGATATGAAGATGCGAGGTTTTGCACTACCACACCGATGAAGGAAGCGCCAATGTGTTCAGCTGTGAGAACTGGCTATGGGATCGCTAATAAAGGAAGCAGACCCAGATTGCACAGGTCAAGGTACTGGAGTACATCAGCTCAATGTCGCTTGTGGCGTCGTTCGCTGCGGCGGGATACGTTACGTCTGTTCCGGAGGCGCCATTCGCCAGACCTACCCGCTCAAGTGGTCATCAGCTTATCATTATTCCATTGCAGACTGGATGAGCTTAGACTCCCATATCGGAACTACAGCGATATGCATCTCGAAGGAGAAAAGTGCTGAATGTCAGCGGTCCGTTCCTCGCGACGAAGGCATTATCGTATTTCGCTCGATCCATATGCGAGAGGCAATGACAGTGGCGAAAGGGTCTGGTTAACAAGGCATTGAATATGAGGATACGCACGAATGGCTACTTCCATGCTCCATCTCAATGTGCATGAAAACATCTTCATGCCCATGCTGACCCGAATCACAGCCTCGCTGGCCCGGACAGATCTATGGAAAGAGCAGCATCGAAACATCACAAACATAGCTTTTGCTGGAGCTGAAGCAGGAGGATTTTCTCAGTCGTGATACGGACACGGTGGGTATGACACACTTCGTTTGCAATTCATGAAATACGTTGATGTCAAGCCACATCGAAAGAGAAGTACGCTGAACCGCCGATCGCTATGATAGCAAAGACACAGGATTCGGCAGGCTTCGAAGATGGGAAGTAGCGGTAAGTGCTTCAGTCGAACATGTTGCAGTGTAGACAATGCTGGTTCTCGCGATGCGAAGCTCAAGGGCCACACATCTCGTCAAATGGAACGAGATAGAGCCACAAACTACAACGGCTGGAAGTTGAGCAGAAGAATCGTATCGGTACGTAGGTGATTCTTGGCCAGACGATAGGCTCCGTGGACCGTAACCATTGCATTCATCCACGAGACTACGACACCTCTCTGCTCCCTCGTTCAGGCGCAAAGTCAAGAGCACTCTTCACTCGATTCTGCAGAAGGCTGCTGTCGAAACCCGCGGGCGCGAAGCAGCGAGATGATGCTGCATAAGACTCCGAGGAGCGTGCACGCATGAACTTCAATCCGTCCGTGCCGACTCCACGAGCACAGCACTCTCCATAGTCACAGAAGCAGAGCTGGCTCATCTTCGCCCATCGTCGACTGCATTCTACGTCCGTCCGTTCGTGCCTAAAAGAGCAAAATGTGAGCCGGTGTGTGATGTGACGAGCACTCCACTACACCTCATGTCAGAGCGATGTATATGCAATTATGATGGGATCTGGGCTCCCTATCCAAGAGAAAGGCCTTATGGCGGCCGTGACCATCGGTGCGCAGAGGAAGCGTGCCCATCACCTCTTAAAGGCGCGATAGCTAACACCAAAGCTCAGCACCTCACCAGCAGCTTTTAGTGCACTGCCGACGGCGGTGGTGGCTGCTGAGGTGTAGTAGGTGCCGCAGGTGGAGTGTTGGGGAGACGAACACCACCTTCTTCATCATCATCAGAGACGACCTGCACAGGCGTGGGGGTGCTGCTGCGACGACGACGTGGTGTTTGGTGACGCGTAGTGTGAAGTTCAATCAAGTCATCGCTCAGCTCTTCAACACCGCCTGCGGTGCGACGGCGGGTGCCACCTCCAGAGCGAGGTGCAATCTGCTCTAAGTAATGTTCGAGATATACGAACTGGTTCGTAAGTAAGTAGCCTCTCCACCACACCAAACCACATCATAGAAAACGAAGTCCGTATTTCATTTCCAGTCACAGCCTCGAGATCCAGATCCAGATTCGTGACCATCTCGCGCTTAAAAGAAATTCAACGGAGACGCTGTGCACAAATTCGAGAGCATAAATCGCACTCATCGAAGTGAAGATGAATTCGGGGTCGGGGGGGTATCTCATGCTATGCTATGCTATGCTAATTTCCCTTTCCCAAGAACCGAGCGAGCCATGTTAGCTCTATACCTCAAATAAAGCTCATCGACAAAATGCTCATGTTTGATGCCCGGCGCACGCTTTTGCTTGAACTCTTCGATGGCAGCCTCTAGTTTCCAACCCAGACGTTCTACGAGATAGCATACGATGAGGAAACCGGTTCTGGGAAATGATTTAGCTTGGATGTAATGAGTTGTCTGGAAAAGAGATGGAAGATTTACCTGTTGAAGCCATAATGGCAATGAACGCCAATCGTAGCGCCTTCGCGGAGGAGCCTGCGGAGGCCGTCGATTTGAGAAACGAAATTCTCGACTTCTTGGGCGTTGGGGGGAAGTTTGGAGACGGTGGGGATCTTGTGGTATTCGACGTGTCCGGCGATGAGGCCTGCTTTGTCGTAGACTGGGGTGTCGAAACTGATGTCGACGACGACAGCTACGCCGTTGGGAAGGGCTTTCCAGCTGTATTTCTTGACGAACTCTTTCGGGCAGTGGATTTCGTCGACTTCGCGCATGGTTTTCATGGCGCGGAAGACGCCGGCGATGGGCTCGGAGCAGGGTTGGATCTTCTTCCATTTTTCGAGGTTCTTGACGTCCCATTTTCCGGATGTGGTGAGGTGTTGGAGTTGCCAGCTGGGCGAGAGACGCTTGTCGACGTGCTTGGCGAGGAACTCTTCGATCATTCGGGAGAGGATGCGGACGTCGCTTTGGTCGTAGAGGAGGCCGTGAGAGGAGGGTGCGGGGAAGATGGAGGCTTTGAGGGCGGCGGAGTGTTTTGATGATTTGTTCGCGTCTTTGATCTCGGTCGATTGGCCTTCCGCCGCGTCGTTTTGCGTGTGATCGAGCATCTTCGAACTGAAGTGCCCGGCCAGCATGGTGGCTTCGGAGCGAGGCGATAGCGGCGATTTGCTGCGAGGAGGTTGCCGTAATGCTGTCTCAGGCGCAATGTCTTCAGTCGTGCTGCTGTTCGTCAACCATTCGACAATCTGATTGACTTCATCAGGTGGCGCGAGCTGGTCATTGTCGGCGGCGACAAGGAAGAGCGGCACATCTATGCCGTCCCAAATGCGTCTGCCTAGCAGACTGTCTTCGCCACGTTGCTTTGCTTCCCTCTCCTGCTTGACTATTGCGGCTGCAAAGTTCTGGAAGACGCGCGACTTTGATTGCTGATTGAAGCGGAGCTGGAGCTTCTTAGTCTCGAGATCAGCCTCTTCGCCGATCACGCGAGTGACACTGATACTAGCGGTGCCACCTCGGCGGTCGTACATGCGAATCAGGTCGAATGCTAGGGCGGGTAGGTATGTGAGGAGATTTGCTTTGTTCAAGTAGTCTTCGGATGGTGGGTTTGCTCTCGGACAGATGCCTACCATAGCCAAGATGTTGTCTGCGCAGAGGTGGGCCAGTGGCGATGTGGATGCTGTCAGGAGCGCGGAGATGGAGCAGCCCATGCTGTGGCCGATGAGGATGACTTGCTGGCCGTTCTCCTTGTCGCGGTAGCGATCGATGGCAGCGTAAAGGAGCTCAGCAAATGCGAGTGTAGTGTATGCTTCGACGTTCTTCGGTTCGAAGTCGGACAAGCCGCAGCCGGGAAGGTCGATGGCCAGGCAGGTGGCAACTTGTGTCAAGGAGGCAAGCAGTTTTTCGAATTGCGCAATCGATCCGCCGAGTCCATGCATGAAGACGAGTAGCGGAACATCTTTGGGAAGCTTGTTTGCTTGTGCGTGAACGTTGTAGAAAGTGCGTATGCGAGGGTAGACGATGCCTGGAGCGTGTTAGCACAGATTGACATTGGATAGAACAATTGAGCGACACACCAGATCTCGTCTCGTAACGTTCATAGTTGGTGCCCTTCTTGAGCAGGCCAGGGTCGGTCTCGGCAGCTGCACCGTCCTCCGTCAGCATGTCCACATTGTAACAATAATAATAATAAGTAGCGTGTAGGATCACGTACCCGTCTGGTTTCTTAAGCGACCAGTCAGGTCATATGTCGAATTCAACCACCATGCCAAGCCGGCGGTAAGGCCCAGGGTCGTAGCTGCGACAGCCCATCGTGGCGAGTCGCGACCAAAGAACGACTTTTCCATTGGCGGTCGATGGGATCAGTGAGAAGGATGCCTGCAGTCGTCGATGCGCTGTGCTCTAGGATGCCTTGCCTTGCTTCTGTTTGCTTTGGGCAATGCTGCAACCAATAGAATCGTGTTATGGAAATCGTGCTCTGGAGTCTGGATGCTGCAAGTTTATATGTGCGAATGAAGCATAATTCACACAGCGAGCCACAACAAGCATGAAAGACGGAGGAGGATGCTGAAGATGCCACGGGATTGTGCAGCGTTCTTCGGCAAGCAAGTGTCTGACTCTCGCATGCCGAAAGACTGCGATATCTTTGTACTGTACCGGAGTAGTGCTGTATACTCAATGCACGCTGATGTCTTGCATTTGCACTTGCATGGAGTAGGAACATGTATGATAAGTGAGCTTTGACGTTCTGGTGATGCTTCACAGGACAGGCGAGAAGGAAGCCTCAGGCCACAGTCATGTGATCTGCTCGGGCCACCTCCAAAGTCTTGGCAACGCCAACGCCAAGCAGCCCACTTCAGAATTAGAATTCTCACGCTTTCTCACCACCACATCACCCAGCGCTCTTTCCACCGACATCCCCCTCTCGCCCAAAGAGCCGCATCACCACCGCCAACATGCCTGGTGTCTCCGTCCGCGATGTCCCAGCCGACAAGTTCATCGACGCCTACGCCGCCTTCTTGAAGCGTCAGGGCAAGCTCCCAATCCCAGGTACGGCCACACCTTGAAGGAAAAGAGGAGGAATTGCGCGCATACACATGCCGGCAATATGGACATACACATACACCACAACCAGACCAGATCTGAATCTCGCGACGAGCGAGGGACTTGAGGTCAGAATTTTGCTGACATAGTCTACAGGTTGGTCCGACACAGTCAAGACCTCCCACGCCAAGGAGCTCCCACCACAGAGCCAGGACTGGTAAGAAATCCTCCCTCCTGCTGCTCATATTTCATTTCTAAAACTTCCAAGGTTCTACGTCCGCTCTGCCGCCATCGCCCGCCACATCTACATGCGCAAGACTGTCGGCGTTGGCCGTCTGCGAAAGGTTCACGGTGGCACCAAGAACCGTGGCTCGCGCCCATCTCACCACGTCGACGCCTCTGGCGCTGTTGACCGCAAGGTAATGCAGGCTCTTGAGAAGATTGGTGTTCTTGAACAGGATGAGGAGAAGGGTGGCCGCCGCATCACCCAGTCCGGCCAGCGTGATTTGGACCGTATCGCCCAGACAACTGTTGAGGCTGAGGAGGATGAGGAGGATGACGAGTAGACTTTTCTGCACGTCGAAAAGTCTGCTTTCGTCAAAAGTGAACGGGTATGAGATTAGCGCGGCGTTTCGCGGAGTCAAAGAGCCGATGTCAGGCTTAGGAACTACTGAATGAACCCAGCTTCCATGCCCACACTCCATTTTCCTGACTCGTGATCAACTCTTGGTTTGTTCGACGTAATTTACGATGATAATCAAAGAGGAGAGACTTCGCATGCTTCAAAAAAGCTGCTGCATGTATGAATTGCCGCGCCGAGCAGCAACATGTCTTCCAGCGCAAGCAATTGAGTCGTGCACATTGTCTACAATGGAAGTACACAGTTCCAAGCCGCGTCGTTGAACTCGCGCTGTAGAAATGCTAATCGTGCATTTATACTACGCTCCGTTTCCGCAGACCCTCGAAGCGATGTGCCTGAGGCACAGATCTTCGCTTGAGAGCCTTCAGCCTAAGGCATGCAGCGAGCGACTGAGAAGGAGGGAGACAACGAGGACAGTTTCCACATTCTGGACCGCAAAATGATCGCAGTCACTACTAATAGGGATGCCACATTCCAGAGCCTGTCTCAATGCTCAAGAGCACAAGTACGCCACAATGTGAACCACAATCTGGTAAAGCCCAAGTCGAGCGACGGATTAATTCATCTGGGATTACGCATATCTCTGCATAGCGGCACAGCCTCTGTGTATCTTGGCAGCGCCCAGGTTCTCGCTTCATGGCGTTGTGGCTTGCAGGCACTTATTTATAGGCAGCTGATATCCGGCCTCATGTTCTTGCCGCCGCTTGCAACATCATGTCGTTTGGATTCTCAGTAGGCGACTTCGTTGCTGCACTCGAGCTGGTCGGCACAGTCGTTGCCTCCCTTCGCGAGAGCGGCGGGGCCAAGTCGCAGTTTCGAGAACTGCTGCAAGAGCTCTATACGCTCGAGACGGCTCTGCTCAAGGTCAAACAGCTCGACTTCGAGGAAGAGCAACGGGCAGAGTTCATAGCTCTCACTCAGGCAGCATGTCGGTGCCAAGTGACCATCAACGAGTTCTGGAAACGCGCCAAGAAGTGGCAGAAGCATTTGGCGCCTGGAGGTGAGAGCGCAACTCTTCCAGCTGCATGGATGAAAGTTCGCTGGTCACTGTTCAAGTCCCAAGAGTTGGCGCGCTTCAAAGCCGACATCGCGGCACACTCACAGTCGATCTCGGTTTTGCTGGCCGCCATGCAGATGCAGCGACTGGACTTGCAACACCACGCTAACTGGGCCTCACTCGCCGGTCTGAGAGACATGTTTCAACAAACGATGGAGAATTGTTACCAGAAGCTCGAACAGATTTCCACAGCAGTCGGCGGAACTTTCATGCAAGGTCAAAAGATCCTACATCGAACGGCAATCATCTTTCGGACGAATATCCAGATATTCCAAGTCGTGTGCGCCATCCAAACCAGACTCGATCATCTGCCGCCACAGATCGAGCGGCAGCAGCCTGTTTACATGATCGACGCCGTGGGCAGAGTCTCGCCATTTCACCTGGAGTTCGTACGTTCGGCAGAGGCTTTGCGCGCCGTCCTCAAGTCCAACTTTCAGAAGGTGCCCTCAGGACTCAGAAAGATCCATAGTGGCGAGTTCATCATCCACGATGCTACGAACGGTCGACATATCGATTTGACCAAGGATTGGGATACTTGCTTCATGCCAGGACAACGGATCGACATGCGCATGGTGTTTCGGTGGCATAGTCGGAGGCGAGATGCCTGTCCATCGTGCGGTTATCGAGGGGAGCGTAACAAACAGCTTCAGGATTCGGAATGCAAATCATGCGGATTGATCTTTCATCGACTTGTGCAGACCGTGAAAGATTCAGAAGCCTTTCCAACACAGTCTGGGACAGGAGCTGAACCAAGCAAGGCACTTGTGCAGCATCATGCGATGATACTGGCCGATACCTCGATCGTCAGTGTGGACGAAGCAGTACAACTCGCTCCAACGACCGCGTTCGACGAATCTGACGACGTCAGGCACTATCGGCGTGTTCGCATGGTGCAATGCAAGCGACAAAGAGCTTGGGAAACTACAACGCCTGGCGCTCAACAAGCACAAACGAACCGACATGAAGACGTCACCAAAGATCTCGCTCAGCAGAATGATGACAACGAAAGTGCCAATTATGAGCAAGATCACGACGAAGAAAGGGACAATGCCGTCGCCTCCTTCGGGGAAGACGTAGACCTCTCAAATTTCGAGCAGATCCTCGAAATGGACGACGATATCGAGCGAGAATTCTCGAGAGAAGTTATCCTGGGAAGTCTCGAAATTTGTCGTGTTACTTCCGACAGTATCAAAGACTACATCGAAATGCCCGAGCTTGACTTGCCAAAGATTACGGGTGTCGCACACTATCTCAAAGGCGTCTCGCATTCCATTGGACTCACGAAATGTCACCAATGTGCTTTTGGGATTCAGCAGGCCAAGTACTCCTGCGAAGGGTTCACCGATGATGAGACGAGGGACTGGTTGAGGAAGCAATGTGACGTTTATGACCCGCTTTTGCAGGAGGCGAGGACGAAGCTATTCGCTTTTTACAAAGTCGACGAAGCATGATGGGACATACGGAAAGCTCTTAGGACACAGAGAGCCCCGTTGCAACGCTCGATGAGTGTATTCTGCTGTTCGACCATCACAAGCACAACCTCGAACCAAGGATTTGGGATCTTGATCTTTACGATACTGTCCTCACACGGCCCTGGCTTCCTTTGGACCCTCTGCTCCTTCCGATTATTGAACTACCCGTGCGCACATGAAGCTGGAGATAAAAGTAACGCCATCGACTCTTTCCTTCCTAAAAGGGCCTGCCTTGTACATCTCCATGTCGTCCCTGGTACTTCCACCGTTAGTCATGCTCTGCTGGTCATTATGAAGCCCTGATCGTTTCTGAGTAGGAAGAACTATCTTCCAAACGCCCAGCTACACTGGTTTTTCCAAGACCAACAGCTCGTGGGTTCTCCCAGGTCTTACTTGCGAGCTGCTTCACTGACCTTGAAGAGCAGGCACACGCCTGGATTGGGTTCTGATGGTCAAAGGAGTGTTTGCGGGCACGAAACCACCATAGCTCCCGGTCGATGATCACTCTGCTCAAGAACCTTGACACCATGGATGCCAATCTTCTGATTTGCTTACCAGGCTCCTCGGACAAATCACGGCATAGTCATGGCCTCTTTAAGCAGGTCCGGGCGGACAAGAGTACAGTAGAAGTCAAGATGACGGGGGGCCAAGATCAATGAGCTTAAAGGCCCTCACACCGCTCTGAACGCTCTCTCGCTCTTTCCAGAATAGGCATATTGTTTCTCCAGTCCTCGTCTTCAGATTTCCTGAAGAACCTTGCACGGTGACTGCTTTTCCCCAAACCCGCCATATATACATTTGTCTCATTCCACTACCGCAACGTCGATATCAGTGATTTCGACACTTCCCGTTTCAGCATCGTGAGATATAGACACGGACTTCGCTCGTCTGTCCATCCGTCCGTCACCATCAAATCCTGGTTATTCATTCGTCATACACTCCGGTGCGCGAATGCGTGAACATGATAGCCTTGCGGAAAAACCCGACATCGATTTTCTCTTCTTCCTCCTTCTAGAATCTACCTTGAAAGCAAGAAGGTGTATTTTCTTGGACTGCTTAAATATCAATATCGAATTCGTGGTCGAATGGCAGCTAGTCGGATCTCCATGCCATCGGGGGGGTTTTTTTTTGTCTCGCTATTCTTTCAAAACTAGTGAACATCAAAGTCAGCCTCGGTGCGCGGTTCAAAGACCCGAATTCACGATCTTTTCTGCTCCGGTTAACGAGCTTCTTGTATCGACGATAACTAGTAACAGCGATCGGATCGGATTGTTCGAGTGTTTGATTTCGCGCGTCGCGCGGACATATCGAGAAACGCCTGCTGATACTTATCCCTCGCGCTCTATTCTACAGTATCTCGAAGCATTGAGTTGAAATGAGTGCACTAGTCTCGTGACTTTTCTAGATATCCAGCTGGATTCTGGAATAGGATATATGTTGAAGGCCTGCTAGCACTGGGGTTTCCATCTTCGGGTCTTGTCGAATGAGCAAAACTCGTCATGCGTCAGCTGTATATAACGCCAGGATTCTAGAAGATTGACTAGTGCCGCCAAACCCTTGTCTGCACTCTGGATCAACGTAAGCCATTGTATTCTTTTCAGTGTGTCTTCGATCTTGGTATATGGAATTTGTAATCTGTATCGAATCGACAACGGACCGGAGCGGTGTACGGTGTAAAATCACCTTCACCTTCAAGCCGTGTGAACGATGATACTGGAAGAGTCCGACGTTCATCACTCAGTTTCGCGTATGCGGCCAGGAGGCGTGGTTATTCGTTCGAGGCGCGGGAATCTGGTTGTGTGATGGAGGTCGAGGATGAGGTGGTTCTCTGTTCGCGGATCACCTTCGTGGCTCTCGTGAGCGGATGCTGATACTGGTTGTTCTTGAAGGAGTCCTGTCGACGTGATGCGATCGAAGCGCGCAAAAGGTGTGTCACGAGCCGCAACTAGGTGACGCTTGAATGGAGATCAGCAAACAAAGGATGGAAATTGAAAAACACAGCAGCCGTCTTAATCATATTGTAGTATTAGACTCCATTCCTTCGCTAAGGTATGCTTGAACGCTCGACCAAATGAACAACTCTGCCTGCTCGTGCCGTGCCTCAGTTCTGCTTCCAGAGGCAGAGCAGCGCCTCCATGACCGCCATGCGGCCTTCGTAGCTCGCGTTGAGCTTCTCAACGCACGACTCCAGCTCCAGGGCCAGTTGCGCCGGGCCCAGCGACGGGAAGAAGGGGATGAGGGCCATTACCCTCTGGCAGAAGCTGGCGCTCTCCACTGCTTCACGTTAGCTTTGACTCTGGAAGGGGTGGCTTGTTGGAACTTACGAGGAGGCACCTCGGCGGCGCGCAAGATCTCCAGCAGGCGAGCGGCTTGCGGCGTCATCACGTCCATTGTGATGATGGTGATGGTGGTGGTGTTGGTGATGGTGATGGTGATGGTGATGGTGCTGGTGCTGCTGGTGCTGGTGCTGTGTCTGTGTCTGTGTCTGTGTCTGTGTCTGCTGCTGCTGCTGCTTCTCGCGCGGTGGTGGTTGTGCCGGTGGTGGTGGCTTCTGTTCGCGTGAGTGGAGATGTTTGATGTCGCCGAGAGAAGATTCCCGGTGAAATCGACGCACAAGCAATCCTTAGGCTGCAGCCTGACGGGAGTTGCTGTCATAGCCGTTACACCCGCAGCTCCATCGCCCTGTCAACCTCACGCAGCATTCATGCAATTGGCAAGAGCTGCCATTGAAGCCTCTCGAAGTCCGTCGATCGATCGAAGGGCTTTCCAGCATCACTTGATTGAGACTCCACCAG
Source organism: Pseudocercospora eumusae (assembly GCA_001578235.1). Taxonomy (NCBI): domain Eukaryota; kingdom Fungi; phylum Ascomycota; class Dothideomycetes; order Mycosphaerellales; family Mycosphaerellaceae; genus Pseudocercospora; species Pseudocercospora eumusae. The sequence continues at coordinate 45,678 of LFZN01000197.1, read as the reverse complement.
CTTTGAGATTGTACTGTTCAGCAATCAACACTCGCGTTGCTGGGTAGCGTCTTCACGGTGAAGCTGCTGTGCTTAAGCCTTCAATGAGACCCTGCGAGCTGTCTTGTAGCAAGTCCTTACACAGCAGCGCCCAAATGAGGTGAGATTGTGAAGCCGGTATTCATGACCATGTTCCTGACCTCCTACAGGAAACCACAACGTCTAAAGTCATTGACGAGACTGCTCCTGGTGATCTGTCCGGCAACCTCGCTACGGGCCCCAGTCGGAGAAGAACAGCGAAATACAACCGATCCAAGGACATATCGATCCATAGATGGCGGATATCAGCTCTAGTGTTGTGCAGTCGAACAATCACCGTTACTGCATCAGATGCAGCTGTTGACGAACGGAGTCCTTAACGAAAGGTGTCGACGCGTACTCGCCACATGCGCTTCAGATCAATCAATCAATCGCTTTACCCAGACCAGCAGCCTTTACGTCCTTGTCTGAAATGAAACCAAGACTGCGTTTCCATGAGCCAGCTATCGAGAACCCGGATCCCACGTCGCGACAACTCGGCATTGATAAGAGAAGGACGTCAATGAGATACCCAGACCAGCAGCATAGGCAAAAAGCGGTAGTTGGAACGACTGCGTAGTCAAGCCGCTCTCCACAGCGTAAAAGCTCCTTGACCAGTATGGATCCCAAGAGTGACTTGCTTACTCGACCATCTTCAACATTTGCGCTCCGCCGCGGTGCAATCGCCCACGACTTCACAGTGTGATTAAGCAGCTCGGCCGAGAAGGCATGGTGATAAGTGCGAAGTCTCGTGGCAGTTCCGAGGCACGTATGACTGGAAGCCTGGTATGGCTGGTCTGTGGTGATGATTCGGCACAGAATGTTGAGACAATGCTGGAGAAACGATCTTGAAGATTCGACGCCTCTTACAGTGTGAATGTCACTCGCGCTTCGACTAGGTCATCGAGCTGCTCAGGCCCGGAAAGTGTCGCAGGAGTGTCGATGGACCAACAACGCAAGATCTAGCCACTGGAACATCGAACTCAGGTTGTAGAGAGGTTTTGATGTCTAGTGAAACCACTTTACGGCATGCCAGATTCGTTTGTTTAGGTGAGCTTTCGTTGCTTAACGTATTCGTCGAATTCTCTTCACGGAGCGAAGTTGGAAAAAGCGCAAGTCCATTCACACGTCTCCACCAGCCAAGGGAGTGAGATTCGTGATTATTCACCAGAATGACTAGATGGGACTCTGATTCTCGCAGGAAGATCTAGAGCGTCCGTGCCGCTCCAAGTGCATCAGAATCGGTTGCTCAGACCAGATGGCGGACACAGTCGGAATCCTCCACGCAGTGGTTGTGGAAGCCCTTCTCTCCTCTAAATCATGTAGGCGAGAATGCTCAAACCAACACGGCAAGAGAAGACGTCAGAAGCAATTTCTATTCATGTAAAGATTCCTGTAGACTTACCTCGTCTCATCACAACCGCTCACACGGCCATGAAATACTCCCGAGTTGTTTAGACAAGTGAAGGTACCACGAATCGCCGAGGATCATTCGCACAAGCTTGCTGCGTTTGTAGTGCTTAGGTAGAGAAGGCACTCTCGATCGGAACTTAGCCATTAGATCACCAGTCTTCCATTAGCCTTGAAACAATCGTCCATCTCCGAAGAAATTCGGTTGCACGAGCTCTGCCCTCCTGCTTCCAACTCCACTAGGCATATCACCACCGCGCAAGATCATCGAAGACCGTGATCACAGAAAGAAGACGAGACGCTCAGAGTCACGGGACTGGCAAGGCCTCTCGTCGCTCCACTATATCTGCCGACACAAGTGAAAGGGGCGGACTCCCGGAACCAGCAAGAGTGGTTGACAGCCGAAGTAGACCAGAATGTACAGGTAAGTCGGACCCGACGTGCGGGAGTTGTTTGTCAGCCCCAAATCTTCTATCCGAGGTTTACATACATACCTCGTGTCACTCCCTGAGGTTGCTCGGGCCAGGGCAGCACCGCGGATCGTCAACCGTCGAAGCCTTCCTGTAAGGATACTTTGAAGAGCCCTTTGCTTGCCGTTACGTTGGACACTCCTGCTGGGTCATGCAGATGAGATGCAGGAGTGCTTACAGCCATTCAATCTGATGTTCATGACGCTCCAGCTTGCTAGTATTTGCAAGATGCATTCAGCACTGCATGCCTGAGTGCTCGCAGCGACCGCGGAGACGACCTCGTCGGATTCTAACGCACAGTACACGAATCGAATGACACAGCTATTTATTGTATGAAAGCACTCACGCTTGATTTGACTTACTATGCAGGAGCTAGCTAGTGTCCGCTACTCCCAGAGCAGCGCATGAGCGCAAGTTTAGTACATGATACAGAAAGCCTTCCAGAGCAAGCATGCCTTATGCATTTGCTCATAACGTCCTTCAGACGGATGGCGATGTTCGCGATGATGAAGCAATCACACCAATGGTGACCGCGAAATGCAGTATTGTTGTCAATTCAACCTGATCGAGCCAAGGTCAATGTCGCGTGAGGAAAAGACTTAGCTGTGCGATTGTCCATCCCTGTCGAGTAGTGTCGTGTCATGCAAAGTTAGCCCATCCCTTCAGCAGAGTCAATGACCAAGGTAAAGGACTTAGCTGATCAGTGTGCGATCCAGTCCGTTATCTTGAGGCCCGAGATTGGGCTAGAAGCCAGCCGCCGGCCCCATTGGAGGCGCTCCCTTAAGGCCCTGATCCTCGAGAAGCCGGACATAATCCTCGCCAAGGACCGCAACAAGCTTTTCTCTGATAGACGACTCAAAGCCTTCCATGCGGACACGCTTCTGTGGAACTTGCGACTCATAGCCTTCCATGCGGACACGCTTCCGTGGAACTTGCGGCGTCAACGCCTTCTTTGGAGCTCCTGACTGCTCCCCTCTAAGCGCGCGCCTCGGCCCCATTGGAGGTGCCCCCTTAAGGTCATTATCCTCGAGAAGCCGGACATAATTCTGGCCAAGGGCCGCAACAAGCTTGCCTCTGATAGACGACTCATAGCCTTCCATGCGGACACGCTTCTGTGGAAATTGCGGCGTCAACGCCTTCTTTGGAGCTCCTGATTGCTCCCCTTTAAGCGGGCGCCTCGGCCCCATTGGAGGTGCCCCCTTAAGGTCCTCATCCTCAAGAAGACGAACAAATTTTTCGCCAAAAGCCTGAACGAGCTTTGGACGAATATATGACTGATATTCGTCAGAACCAAAGAGCTTTGCCAGTACACGTGACCGCAGAACTTCTTCGATGGTGGGTTGCGGAGGCTCCGGCATCGTTCGAGCTTCAGATTGCTCCCGGCGTAGTCGAGTCCGAATATTCTATATTCCGAGTTCGCCACGTCCGGTAGCATACTTGGGTGTCCGCGCTCTGGACTCCTCGAAGCTCGTCATGTTATCAGCGAGCGGCTGGAAGGACTTCTCGGAGACCTTCTCGGCCTTCTTCTTGCCAGCAGCATTGGCCTTCTCTGGTAGAGAGGCAGAGTGCTCAGCCTTGCTGTTTTGCTCGGAGTTGCGAGAAGATTCCTTGCTAGCTGCTTTGACCTTGGCTTGAGCCTCATCAATCAGCTGCGATATATCGTCCGCGAGTGAGTTGCCGGTCACAGACTTGGAAGCTTGTGGTGGCTTGAGACCAGGAAGGTTGCCTTGGCTGGCGACACCCGTGTGAGCCGGCGCACCGAAGCCGGGTGGCGGAACGAAGCCGGAGGGCATCGGTGGACCACGAACGCCTGGCGGTGGCAAGAATGGCAGCCCGACAGGCGGGCCGACATTGGGCCCGGGAGAGGCGTGGCCATATGGCGTCGGCGGTGGCAGAGTTGGGTGCATGTTTGGCGGCATGGGCGGTGGAAAGTTAGGTGGGTAAGAGCCGAAGGTTGGATGCGGCATCGTCGGCTGGACGATGGCGGGCGCAAAGGTACCAGAAGACGGTGGGAAAGTGCGTGGTGGGAGAGGGTGTACTGCAGGTGGAGTGTTGTAGACTTGAGCTGGGACTGGCGTGACAGGCTTGGCGGCCACAGGAGCTGTAGTGCATTGTTAGCAGGAGTGCGCAGATGGACAACAGACAACAAAGGGTAAAACTCACGTGCTGGAGCAGCAGCAGCAGCATTGCAGACTGGTCTGCCCTCAGCTGCAGCTCTCTTTCTGGCGAGGACTTCTTCCTTGCGCCGCAGAATCTCAGCCTTCTTGGCAGCCTTCTCTTCTTCAGTTGGCTCAGTCCTCCTCTTCTTGTTGACTGGCATCTCTTCTGGGTCAATTGAGCCTGGCAGGAAGTTGCCGGTCTCTTGGCGGAACTTGTGGGCATGTGCCTCATAACTGTCGGTGATGGCTTTCTGGTAAGCGTTGACAATGGACTCAGGAATGCCGATCATGGCAAAGACTTCGATGTTGGGGTCTTCGCGGCCTGCAATCGCGTTCGGCACTTCATGCAGGTCTTCCTTGTGAACCTGTTGCATGTGCACGCGCAGGCCGCCGGCGGTGCCGAGCTTGCGATGGCAGCCATTGACCTGACAGTGGAAGTGTTTAGACTTCTGATGGTCGACGAGCACCTTCTGGTCGTCGAAGTCGCGCTCGCAGTAGTAGCAGAACGGCCGCGCGAGACACTCCTTCAGCGTGATATTCCTGCGCTTCTTGCCGCCAGCCATCGTGTGGTGTGTCAGATAGCGACAACACGCTGCTGTTGGCGGGAGTGATGCTGGTTGCTTTGTTGCAGTCGACGATGATGGTTGTCACCGTCGGGGTTGTTGTTGTGGTGAAAGTGAAAGTGAGCGGGCGGCCGAAGATATATAACAGCGCGCTATCGGAAGGGCCCGAGCGCAACCGCAAGCCTCACTTTCCTTGGCACTCGCTAACTAGCCCCTGACTCGTGTGCTGCGGATTCCTGAGGTACGATCCCTTCTTGCGGATGGTAACAACTTGGGTATGACATTAGGCTCTATCTAATTCGATCGATCAATGACGCTTGACTTGTATCTCAGTCTCAGGGGACCTTATCGATCGATCGTCATGCGACGGCAACAACAGATCCACGAACGCCGCCATGCCAACGAATGGAATCGTCGGAAAGAGGAGCAATATCGTGTCCATACTCGAGGGGCATATGAGTCTTTCATGAACGTTGACCAGTCGACGGTGTAGCTCCTTCTTGTCCAGCGACATACGCTCCCGCCCCGTCTGCTGGAACGAGCATGGCCACAGCAGAAAAACACCAGCAAGAGCCCGAATAAGTGTACCATAGTCACTGCTTCACGTAGCGCCATCTGATTTTGATAGCGTTGTATCGATCAAGAGTTGTGTGGAACATCAACGGCACAGTATGACTATTTCCGGCTTCCGAGGTACAAAGGGAATGTTGCTCTTTCCTTGTGTTCCTTACAACTCAATCCTTCTGCGAGTAATGGGCAATGGCTGCGCAGAACTGACAGCAGGCCGAGACTGCAATGGCAGAGATATCAGCTGCGGGCTTGGACCGTTCTCAGCACTCGTACAGATACAACACTCCTGAAGCAGCACTTCGGGTGTGCGATACCCAGAGCTGCGATAATAAGGAGCCCAATATTCACGCAGTTGCTCCCAGCCTACGCTATGCCCTTATGCGAGAGCTAAATCATGCCAATCGAAGAGAAGACATTGCCGCTATATCGTCGATTGCTGCCGCCCTCAAAGCGGCCAACATCGCACCCTTTACCCCAGAATCCAGATCATCCCCACGAACCGATCGAGCAACCCGTCGAACAAATGGATTCAAAGAAGCGGCGACAACTCGAAAACAATCGTACGGAACACAATCGGCAACCCGAAAAGATCGCGCCTCGAAACCTCGTGGTGGTAGAACTCGCAAATCAGGCGGACTCACAGCTGGTAAAAAGCTGGATGCAGGAGATGGAAATGGCTCAGATGGGAGCGACGACAACAGGAGGCCAAAGCGACCACTCCCTAAAGATGCGGACGAACGGCCTCGGAAGCGAAGGAAGAATGAGACCGGGCAACGGCAGGAGAGTAGCGAGACAGCCAAGAGTGAAACAGAGGTGCCAGGGTCTGTAACGCCAGACGAACAGCGCAGAGAACGATCGGGAAGTCTACATTCGGTCGCCCGTCAACGGACGAGCCGTCCCCGACACGCTGCAACCCTGACAGTCCCAAGCGGCGGAGGCGGTGATCCTGATGACAGTAGCGAAGGAAGTAGCTCCGACCGTGGCGACGCCAACGATGGTCATGCTAGTGACAGTGGAACAGCGCGGGACGGAAGGAGTGATCATAACAATCATAACGCGGCTGATGGCGATGATAGTCTGCCGGACTACGAATCCGAAGAGTCAGTACGGCCTGTGAGGTCAAGACAGAATACCCCGGATGCCTTTGAACTGCTCAGACCCGACCTCTCGGGCGTAGATCTCGTGACGTTGAACGATCTTCAGATCGGCAATTCATCTCGACATCTCCAGGATTATGTTGCCGACATCTTGTCAGAGGACAGGCCTAAAGATGCAACATACGCCACCAAAGCGATCAACATAGCCAAGCAGTTCACTGAGATATATGGACGCGGAAGAGTCTGGGCTGATGCAGGTGATATTGAGAACTACGTTACATTTGGCATCGACGAGGATGAGATCTGGGAAGACTTGTACGAATACGGAGAGGATGACACTGAAGATGACACTGCAGACATAATAAAGCCAACTGGACCTCGATGGGACCGTCAATGGTCGCGGATCGCAATCGAGCTGGACTGCGTCAAGGAACTCAAGGAATTATACCTCAGGGCGAAGCGCGTCGCAGAAGTGCCCGCGCTGGACGAGGATCTCCTTATCAGTCTCGAACATGTCGCAGGTCGCTCTGCTAACCGTTATCTGTCTGATCTAGAAGGCCAGATCAAGCACTATGAGTGGCGTGCAACGATCCATCGATGGGAAGCCTGCAAGAACTTCTTTCACACAAACGAAGACAGTGCTGGACGACTAGCTGCGAAGCTAGAAATGAAGCTTACAGAAATGGACCAAGCATATCAATTTGCCTCTAGAAATGTCGACCCGAGAGAAGAATTCTGGAATGTTGCTTGGGAGTGGCTTTCGAACAAAGCCAAGAACGAATTTGAGAGTAGGAAAGCCGAGATAATGAGGGCAAAGGATCGATTGGATGATCTCTTCACGCTGGTATTGAACTTGCAGAATGAGAGACAAGTCGTGCCAGCACCTGCGTGGCCGAAGAACATGTCGGTTGAGGACTACTGCGAAGAGGTCGCCGAGGCTATCGACAATCACCGGAAGCGAAGTCTACAGGAGGCACACAAAGCATGGGAACATGCCATCGCTGTCAATAAAGCTCTGGAGAATAACGAGCGAGTTTCTGAGCTGCAACGCGGCCTGGAGGAATTGGAACGGCGTGTCGATGCGGGAGGGCAGCCTTTCAGTATCAAGGATTGGGGTAATTCTGATCTTCCGGAGTTCGACCAGCGACCCAAAGATCCAGCTGAGATGGCGCAAACAATTGGGTTCGATGGCGATCGAGCAGCCTTCCCAGAGAAAGGGGTCTGGGAGTTCTCTAGAATGCTCGGATCGGGCGCTCATGGAACTGTATCTCTCTGGACCAGAAAAGATGAAAATGACACCATTACTGCTCGCGTTGCGATCAAAGAGGCATATCTTGGTCCCAGACCAGACAAGCCCAAAGATCAATGGAACAATGTCCGCTCATGGTGTCCTCCGATGAGTATTCGATACCCACTGGAAGCAGGAATCATGCGTCGCCTGAACGATCTCGAACACTCTGAAAGTATTGTCCGCAACCTTGCTTACGCTTCGTATGATGCGAAGAAGATGTTTCGACTCTATATGGAATTCTGTGAGCACGGCGACCTCAACGAGCTTATCAAAGCTTATGTCAATGCTGGACGACACATGCCAGTGAGAGTCCTGTGGTCAATTTTCGAAGCACTTGCCGCAGCTTTGTGCTTGATGGAAAATGGCCGTCTTCCAAAACTCTCATCTATTCAACCTGACTCCTGGACCCCGATCGTCCATCTTGACATCAAACCTCACAACATCTTCCTGAAGCAGCGAAAAGCCACGGACTTTTGGCCCGAGACTCCTCAAACCGTACTTGGTGACTTCGGCCTCGCGCGGCAGTACACCGAAGCAATCGGCCCAGGCCAGGGCACCAGAGGCTACAGATCTCCCGAACAGCACGTCTACGATGCCCCCCACCCAAGATCCCGCGAAAAGATCGTGGGTCCGAAATCCGACGTGTGGGTCGTTGGTCGAGTGATGCTCACGTTGATGGAACGTGAGACGCGAACGAACAATCTTCCGGATTTTACCTTCGACGACCCGGAAGATGTGCCGACGATCAAGCCTGCCATCTACAACTACTATAACGATCGGGATTCGAAACTTGTTGAGGCAGTGCTCTTGTGTTTGCTGAAAGATTTGAATACGAGGATTTCGAGTGAGCAGTTGTTTGGATTGGTTCATGACGAGGTTACGAAGTTCAGGCATGAGGAGCTGGGGGCTTGGAAGACGATGCGGAAACCGGTGGGTGAGGCTATGCCGTTGGATTTGGTTTATGAGGATATGGCGGCTTGAGCTGGTCGAGCAGAGGGGTCATGACCTCTTCCTCGCGGCGGCCCTTCTCTCGGCCAACACTGGGCGCCGAGCACAAATCGTGGCGTGGGTCTGATCCTCCTCAGCCGCACCAGCTCGACACTCTCTTCTCCAAGCTGGAGTAAGCATTGCCGGCGCTGATTGCACAAGAGCCCTGGCTGCTGTGACTTTGTCTATGCCTGATCATGCTTGATGGCATCATTGACAGTGTGGTGGAAAACCGATGGAAATAGCTTCACCACGAGCTCTTAGCCGGGTGTACGCTGAGAATTCTGCGAGCGGCAATGCCAGAGTACAATATGGAGATATTCATGGCAATGTAACGTACAGTGAGTCCACAACGCCGGGTTCTAATCCTGTGGCACACGTTTGACACTTGACTAGATGTCTATGAATTTCGGCAAGAAAGAATTGGTTGACATTGAAGCTTCAATATCTGGACTTCGGTCGCTGACAGCATCCATTCACACGCAACTTCTGGAGCTCGCTTTGGTCGCCAAAAGTCGGACAGGATTCTTCGCAGACTTGACACATGAGGTGACAGTTTCAAAGACCAGTCTCGATGCGTTCAATCACATATTATCATGGCTGCACATATTACCAGAATGAGCAGCTCTAGTCACCTCGTGCTCCTGCTCGCCAACACCATCGTTCTGTTTAACAGATTTCGTAGTCATCTGGACAGTGCACATCCAGCAGCAGGTGATCATGTTTCGCCGTCTTTCCTGCCACGCCTCCGGGAGCTTGATATGGTCTGGAAGCTGCAACTGGAAGTGATGGACAGGTATGAAGCGAATCGAACGCGCGAATGTAGTAGAACTAATGGCTGACATCTCTTCAGACATACAGAAAGTGAAAGCGATGTCAATGCTTCCAGTCTCGATAATGCCACGAGCAAGCTACTTCGCGAGAATGCCGTTCTGAAGAGACGCATGGATGCTTGTCAGTTTCAGCACTATCTATCGACTATGTCAGAGCTCGCAAGCCATGCTCAAGCGCCCAACATGCCGAAAATTTGAGAAGAGATCGATGTAGCTTTTCTGTCGAGGCATGGAAATCCTGACAGATACTCAAGTTTCTCACCTTGTGCATAGTCGAGATTGTTTGAGGATACTGGCACTGTCCCCGATCAACCGAGCAGCTTTGGCCTGCTTGGAACGCGAAACGGTCTGGAGCACGATGCAATGATTGCGAATTTCGAAGCTTCAAGCGCTGCTGGGAGATCTATGACCCAAGTTCCACGATGTTCATCTCAAAGGAAGCGTTTCAACTTTCAATTACTTATGTGGACTTGACCTTACAGCTTCGGCTTTCGGAAATCTTCAGAGAAGTATCGAATAAAGAACCTTCTTCGTACTACACGAGAGAATCTCTTCCTGTCTAAAGGACGCATCGATTTCGAGAAGGCTCTGTGCAGCGGCCATGCGCAAGCACTAAGATATCTAAAACGGAGCACTGTGTCTGTTGTTCAACGACGACATCAGACTCAGAAGTATAAGAATGCGATCATAATGGCAGCAGATCCTGATCACGGCATTTCCATTCATGACACTTTTGATCATTTGCGCAGTATGGAGGGACCCAACACAAACGTTCCGGCAAGGCACTTTGGCCAGCAAGATTGAATCGAGTGCAAGAAGAAATCAAACGCCAAAGGATCATTGCTTTCTGTGAGATGATGCACTGATCGAGAAAGTTTCGACAGCATCAACGACAGAAAGAGTTAGGCCAGATCACGTCGAGTGAAGTTGCATTCGACTCGCATACTTATCTTGCAAGTCACTCGCTCCTCAGGGAGTCAGAGCCCAGGGATCGAGCTACGTCTGACTTCGAGCAGCAGACCTTGACCGGGAGGGAGACGAGAGACGAGAGAGAAAGAAAGAAAACGAACCACGAAAAAAGCAAGAAGATCCACGAACTTCTACTTACTTCTGCCTCAGGCACGCAGAATCGTGGCAGTGCACAACGCCGCATCACACAGCCCGATGAATCCGAAGCTACTAATCCTTCACTACATCATACTTCCCATCAGGCTCCAATGCCGACAAAGACGAAGGCACCGACGTGCCGCTCAGCCTTGCAAGATGTGACACCTGACCTGCACAGCACACAGGGAGGCAGAAGAGTTGACTTAAAAAATCAGAGTTGCTCGCGTGCTTTGGGACTTCGATAAAAGAAACATCTCAACTCTTTACGACGCGACCAAGAGAAACCCTTTGCAATCATGGGCTGCTCAAGCTCCAAACCAGAACCTCGATCTCCAAATTCGAGATTTGTTGGATCGTATCATGCACCATATTCTTCACATAAGCGACGTGGTCGAAGTCATGGAATGACCGGGGGTGGTGCGGTATTCGTGGGCGGTGCTGCGTGTGGAGGGGGTGGTATGTAACATCTTTCCGGAATTCGAGGACTATGATGGCTGGCTGACTAAAATTCTAGGCGGCGGTGGAGGCGGTGGCTGCGGTGGTGGAGGAGGGGGAGGTGGTGGTGGATGCTAGGCTAGGGATACTGCGATTATCACGAAATCAATATCAGTTTGCAGAGAAACGTCCACAGTTTGGGACAAAAAGAAGGAAGCGAGGAGACCGCCTAATCAGGACTTTAGCCGAGGAGATACTGCAAGAGGAAAGTCACCTGTTGGACAAGGGCGTGGCGTGTACATGTGAGTGGTGGCCGGGCTTTTGAAGAATCCAGTAATACATTTGTTTTTTTTTTCAAACGAGAACAAACAATCGATCCTGTTTTCTTTCATCTTCCAAGTCTATCGGCGAGCCTGGGCAGTATAAGATGAATGACGCAGTACAGCAGCGATTACGCGTTGGGGTGTGCGGACTGGGAGCAATGGGAAGAGGCATGGCCAAAAATCTCCTAATAGCTGGCTTCGAAGTGCATGGGTTTGATATCGTAGCATCTTTGATGGAAAGGTTCACCAAGGATGGAGGCAAGGCTGCGACAAGTCCCAAAGAGCTTGCTAGCCGGGTCGAGGTCCTGCTCATAATCGTTGTCAACTCGGCTCAGGTATCCTCGGTGCTTTTCGATGCGGACACAGGCGCTGTGCTGGGCCTACAGCGGAACAAAGCTATCATCGTGTCGTCCACAGTTCCAGGAGCCTATATTCGCGAGGTCCGTGGGCGTCTTGACATTGACCATGGTCGACGAGACATTCACTTGCTGGATTGTCCCGTCTCTGGTGGAGCTTCGGGAGCTGCGGACGGTACGCTTACTATCTTTGCATGTGGCAGCGATGAAGGTATGATGTTGGTGGATCCTGTACTTCAGGCAATTGGGAAGAAGATTCATAGAATCCGCAACAGTTCCGGCGCGAATGGTGAAACGGGATACGGTGCTAATGCCAAAGTCTGTCATCAAGTCATGCCTGAGATCGAAATAGCTTTGGTCGCAGAGGTGATGGCTTTGGCTGCCAGAGCCGGTCTCAACACACGGGAAGTGTACGATTCTCTCCAAGCGGGAGTAGCTGCAAGCTGGATCATGGGCAATCGTATACCACATACTTTGGAGAATGATGACACTGTCCGTTCCGCGATGACAAACAGCCAGAAAGACTCTTCCATTGTCGTGCGCACGGCCGGCGAGCTGTCTTATCCAGTGCCGTTGGTTGCTGCTGCAGAGCAGATATACCAGACTACTGTGCATATCGGATGGGCAGGGATGGACGACTCGGCATTGTGGCGACTATATCTTCGCGACTTCCCACCCGACACAGTGTATCAGCAAACCAAGTCGACCTCCACTGGCCCAGGTTCTGTCATGTGTCTGCAAGATTTCGAAGATATCATGGTGGGAGTCCATCTTGCTGCTGCCGCGGAATCGCAAGGATTCACTCGAGCTATTGGTCTTGATGCAGAACAGATGTATGGTATCATCTGCGGTGCTGCTGGGTGGAATGTCCAATTTGAGAACTACGCTCGAAGGATGAGAAAAGGCCCTTGGTATCTCCAGGAGATCGATGGTGCCAAGCAGATGGGGATCAAGCTTGTAAGTCACATTGATTGCAGATAATAGTTTCTGGGGCTGACTTTTGAATGATAACAGGCGGCCGCAGTCAGGAAGGCGAGCTCTATTGGTGCTCCGATGCCCATTGCTGCAACAGCGGTGCAATTGTATGAGATGCAGGTTGGGCCCCTTGCGGAAGCGAGGTAGAGCGACCGAGCCATACCAGCATTGAAGTCAGGCTGACCAGGCGTGTTAAACATGGTTAGGGAATGTGGTCCCTGAGCTGGATGGGGGGGTGAATGTCGATGAGCCTCAGGAGGAAATGCTTGGCGGTCTGTGCTCAAACTTCCGCTCTCTCCTCCGCAACACGTTCCTCTTCCCTTGACATCACCTCTTGCAACTGAGACACGACCAGAGGCGACTTGGAGAACGCTATACTATCAGTAAGCACACCCTATCATGACCCTCATCGTGCCAGGCATGTCTCATGATTCTCATTAGGCTGATTCAGGCAAGTTACGGCAGCAATATGCCGGCATAAAGGGCTACTAGCAACAGGTTTGACTGTTATCGTTGGTCACACATCTCCATTCCGCGGCCAAAGACGAGTGCAGACGTGAAACAAGATTCTGGCGACCTCAACGGCGCGCTTGTCGACCGCGGCTAGAAACGAAGAATTGACGCGCAATGAATAATACCTGCTTCGCAAGGCACGCGAGCCGCAATTCTGGTCGATGTTCATACTGGACGTTTGTGTCTCGTTCCGGACAGGCAGACTGCCTTCGCTGAACTCAAGGAACGTCCAGATCCCTATCTCGCCGGTGGACGACGTAAGGTCACTGCAATTGGACAATACGGATCATACTGTGTGTAAAAATGTGTTTCCGGAGCTGTTGCGACTTCTTCTGAATTGCTCGGACTGCGTGGCCATGCTGAATGGCAGGATACCTGGTCTTCATGCAAGATCGCGATCGACAGATGTAAGACATATTCTGGACCAGGTCATAACAGCTTACAAGACTTTGTCGATAGATTTACACATGGCCTCTGCCGACCTGTCTATGATTGCAACTACTAGTCAACTGGGTCCCTTTCTCATGTTGCACGTATTCTACCCTACTTTCGCGACAGTTCTGGATGCGCAGATATCAGCAGCGACACCGAACAAGCCATTGAGACTAGCACCTCAGCGAACAGATCCTGTACATGTCGACGACCTCCTTGCCAACAAGCCCGAATCCGTACTTCTCTTTGCTCAGATGCTTGCGCAGCTGCTCATCAATTCTGAAGTCGTCGACGACTTGGGTTTCTAGCCAACCCCTTTCTAGATCACAGCCTATTCATTGAGGAGCTGCGATCTCTGGATCACGGACAAATGCCGGCTTAAGCCTTCCGCCGAGGCCCATCGCAGACTCCCAAACGCGTGGCAATCATTCGCTCACGGAAGAGCTGGGGAGCAGAATGGCAGCATTGGTATACAGCACAATCAGACGGTACTTTGCTGCAGTGCAAGCTACGCTTACGAGTTTCGATGCACGTGAGGCTGGTCGGAGAGTGGCCGACACGGAACAATCTGGAATCGGAATACATTGTTGATATCTATGATCCGGGCATTACAGCATGATATGGCACTAGTACAAAGATAAATATACAGCTTCAAGAGCACAGCATCATAATATCGTTGTAAGAAATGTTGTCCTACTCTTCAAATCTCGAGCGACATCGCAAACTTTCAGCCTGCCGCTGCTGCAATCGGCAATTGAAGTCGCCTTCTCAGCCGAGAACCTCACCGCATACAGTACAATAATCTGAACTACCGCACAACCACTTGATACAAAAAAATCGACCATGGCAGATATCAAGACTTGGAAGATCGACAAGGTATCACACGTTCCACCAGCAGCATCCAAATGACTAACGCGCTACTCATGCAAGCCTTTCCTCGCCCTCAAAGGCGCACTCCTCGAAGGACCAGCATACGACGAAACCTCAGATCTCCTACGCTGGGTCGACATCATCAAACGCCAAGTCTCATTCCTCAAATTCTCCGAAGGATCGCTTCGGAGTCTACATACATTGACTTTGCAGAATGATGATACCATAGGGTTCGTCGAAAATCTCCTGCATAACAGAAATTTTTCAAGCTGATATATCAACCGCAGAGTATTATGGAAAATCCAAGGCGAAAAAACTCGACTTTTCGCCGGTGCGAAGTATGGGCTTGCGAGTTTTAGCACGGATACGGGAGAGCTTGAGTATTTTTATCGGTATTTTGGTACGAAAGAGATGGGATTTCGGTAAGTATATGTACTCCTCCACTCTACCTTTTTGTCAAGAAATGGATTGACTAACAACAGTCTGGATTAGTTTCCGGAGCAATGACGGCGCAATCGACGCCCATGGCCGAATTTTCCAGGGCATTCTTGTCGACGAGCAAATCGACACTCCCTGTGCAGATGGGAAACTTATCTGCATGGATCTCGATGGCTCGGTTAGAACAGTTATCGATAATGTCACTTGCCCCAATGGTTTAGGCTGGAATTGTACAAATACAATCATGTACTGGGCCGAATCCGCGTCTGGGAATTTATACGCTTTCGACTATGATCTTGAAACCGGCATGCCTTCGAACCAACGTGTCTTCTTCCATCTCGAACCCGGGACTGGAGAGGAGCATAATACAAATGTTCCTGATGGCTTGGCCGTAGATGTTGAAGATCATATTTGGCTTGCGGTGTGGGGGAGTGCAGAAGTGTTGAGAATTTCGCCTGGGGGAGAAGTGGTTGGGAGGATTGAGGTGCCGACGAGGTTTGTGACTTGTCCGGCGTTTGTGGGGACGGAGTTGGTGATTACGACGGCGGAGGAGAGGGATAAGGAGAGGTATCCTGAGTCGGCGGAGCAGGGTGGGAATTTGTTTAGGTGTGAGGTTGGGGTTAGAGGTTTGGAGAGGTTTGCTTGTCGAGCTGTGTGGCGGAAATAAGGCGTTGCTCTGCACATACGGGTGTGCCATTTTGTGTACAAATAGTCTCTATTATTTAAGCGTGGCCCTAAAGTGGTAACTGCGCCCGGTTTAGATCTCCTTGTTCCGGCTACGACTTCTACAATATGCTCACTGATGCTTCCAGGGTAGTGAATCCCTCAGTTCGGTCCTGACTTTCTGACAATGATCGCTAACCTGCTTTAATGATGGCCAGAGCTGTCGATTAACCTCGGTCGGATCATAGTTCAGGTCCGTGAGGTAAAGTCCGCCCCAGTGATACTCGACTGTATACGATGGCGTCGGTGAAGAGGTGGAGAGTTCGTCCAGATTGACATTTTCTTTGCACCAATCCCTGATCCAATCGCAAAGATATACATTCGTCAGGTTTGGTTCCAAGGCAGCACCACGTGCCACAAGAAAGGCTACAATATGTACTATACGCTGCATCAGCACTTGTTCAATGACCAACCCTCTCACAGAACCTTCCAGCTCCTCACAGATGTCGTGCAAGATGTCACTTGGAGTTGCAACAGAAGCAGCGGTAATGTGAGGTCGCCGTGTGGGATCGCCCGACTCTGACTCGTCATATAGCTTCATGGTCGTTCCCAAAAGAGAGCAAGGTTTGGCTGACTTATTGACCGGCTTGCAGAAAGCGTACCGGGCCCATGCTCGTCGAGACTTGGAAGTGTTGTAATGCGGCTCAGCGGTCAATAACGACCAGAAGAGGCGCTCTTGCTCCGACTTCAAGGCAGCACAACCCACGAGAGTAGCAGCTTGTAGCTCAAAATCGTCATTCTTCACGATGTTGAGCATGGGCTCAAGATAACGACCCATTTCCCAACCTAGACTTCCCCATAATGAATGACCGTCACGGCCCAATATGCGACCTATGTCGATCAATTCGTGTCCTAAGCTCACAAGATCCGCTTCGATTTGCTCCGGATTGCTCACCTGCTTGCTTGCGTCCATGAATGCGAAGACTATGGCTCCGTAGGACATGGGGAGAGAGGGGGGAGAAGCTTGCACCAGCAGTCGGCACGTTGATGTCGTTGGGTCGAAACTAGAGCCGGCCATAGCTTGCAGAAGTCCACTTCGAACTTTTGATCTGATGAAATCAAACATGGATCGGTGGCCGAATTGAATGTATTTCGCCCCAACAAAACCTCGTGGGAAATCTTGCGCGTGTATCTCTTCCAGTTCAAGGGGCCACGGATCAAATTCGATCGTGACGAAATCCCTGAAACATCTCCGTATAGCCTGGGTTGCAGCCTGTAGCCTTCCCGTGCCCTCCATATCCTGCTCATACGTGTCAAGGACTGGTGAGTCAGCCGATTGCTTTTCACATCCGTGCTCAAGGCTGACGATCCAGGTGAGGGGAAGGCCTATGTAACCCCAGTGATTGATTTGGTTCAGGATTAAAAAGCCTCGGGCCGCAAGCTGTTCATAGATCGGCTCGATACTGTCGAATACATGCTGCAGCATCGCATCGAGCTCTTTGGGTAGCAGATCAAGTCGCTTCGATAGACCAGACAGATTATCGTGCTCGCCGAGACCACGCCGAAGAGTCGTGGTGACCAGAGACACCCATAAGAATACGCCTTCGGCTCTTTTGCGCAACTGCTCCGAGAACTTGCGAAACCGGTCGCGGGATGGTTCTCGCGCCAACATGGCCTGGAATCTGGGATCGCTTTCAAATCGTGATGTAATAAATAGATCAATGTCGCGAGAAGTGAGGTCTTGGAGTCTCAGCTGCCATACATGCCCCGGGCGGTTGTCGTATGCTGCGTAGAACACATTCCAAGGTCGACTCGACACCAGCAGCTTCACTCGGCCCGATGCGTGCAAAGCGCCTAGATAGTCAATGAGGTCTTGATGATCCCCGTCAAACTCGTCCAGACCGTCAATGAGGAAGCAGAATGTTGACTTCATGCGTTCGTGCCGTAAAACCCTGCTCACAACTTCTCGAAGCTCAGCGTGAGACCAGGGCTTCTCGTAATTGGCTCGTCTTTCGTGCGCTGCCCAACGCTGTGGGAGGCAGCTTTGGATAAGGTCGCTATGCTGATTAAGTATCTGGAATAGCAAACTCCGCATGAGACCAAGCTGGGATTTCTCTAGTTCACCTCCTGCTGCCCAGAAGAAGAAAGCCACGGTGCTGACTTCTCCGCCAGCCCATTCATGCAGCAAATCAGTCGTTTGGGAATGCTCGGAAAGAAACTTCATGAGGCATGATTTACCGGAGCTTGCCTTGCGTTGAGCCAAAAAAATCTCGTTTGAGCTGGTACGCCACTGCCTGAAATTAGTCGAGATACCGTCGAAGATCCATTCATATGTACCAGGGAAGCTGTCCAGAGGCCTTTCGTGGTACCTATCCATGCCAGGGAAGCGCAGGCTCGCCAGAATTTCCTCTGCACGAGAACAGTCAGGAAAACGATGCTCGTAAGATTCGACATCCCAGGGCACGCGTACGAGCTATGTCGCGTTTATTATTGAATACATTACCATAGTATGCGTCTCCGTGCACATCGCCGTAGTGAACTCTGGATTGGTCCTTGGCCACATTGTCGTGGTATATCCGAGAACTGCCAGGAACGCCCGCCATGCTCAGTATCCCTAGGAATGACAGGCTGAGGATTATCAGTCGTCATGAACGAGTATGAGAACACCGAGCGGCAAGGCTCGCGGGTATTGCCAGTGTTGCAGATCACGTTCTGAACACCTCCCGTCTCCCACTGTGCTAATTGGTGCAAGCTGCATGTTGCCTCGCGCCACAACACAGCTGAGCTGAAGCTGCCATCTCGTCGGCGATACTTCGAGTTAGCGGCAGCTTGGGACCAAGGCCGAAGGTGCCTTTCATTAGACACAAGGTTTTGAGCGGTGAGCACATGAAGGAGTGTAAGTGAATTCAGGTGGTGGTGATCGAAGCTGGTGGAAGTCCTGAGGCAAAAAATGACTAATCACCCGAAACTCTAGTGCGCTCCCGCTGCCGCCGCCGCCGAAACTCTAATGATCTCCCGACCTCCGACCTTCCGACCTTGCATCTTCAGATGCTTCAACTTCCACACGCAACAACATCTCCACCACACCACCACACCACCACACGAGCTCCTCCTCGCGCGCACAGAATATCGACACCAAATCACCCGCAACACCTCCATCCACCATGGCGAACTACCTCGCCTCCATCTTCGGCACAGAACAAGACAAAGTAAACTGCAGTTTCTACTACAAAATCGGCGCCTGCCGCCACGGCGACCGCTGCTCACGCAAACACGTCAAACCCAGCTACTCCCAAACAATCCTCCTCCCCAATCTCTACCAAAACCCGGCCTACGACAACAAATCCCGCATGAACCCCCAGCAACTCCAAAACCACTTCGACGCCTTCTACGAAGACTTCTGGTGCGAGATGTGCAAATTCGGAGAAATTGAAGAAGTCGTGGTATGCGACAACAACAATGATCATCTGATTGGGAATGTGTATGCACGTTTCAAGTATGAGGAGTCGGCGCAGAAAGCGTGTGATGCGCTGAATTCGAGGTGGTATGCCGCGCGGCCGATTTATTGTGAGTTGTCTCCTGTCACGGATTTTCGGGAGGCGTGTTGTAGGTTGAATTCTGGGGAGGGGTGTGTTAGGGGTGGGTTCTGTAATTTCATTCATCGGAAGGAGCCATCTGCGGAACTGGAGAGGGAGTTGGAGTTGGCTACGAAGAAGTGGTTGAGGGAGAGAGGAAGGGATCCGAGGTCTGTTACGAGGAGTCCGTCGCCTGAGCCGGCGAATCCGAGGTATTAGGCGAGCAAGTGAGAGCGCGCAGAATCTGCTCGTCAGACCATACGCGTTGCAGCCTCGAGTGCTCACGACCAGAATGGCAAGACTTGAAGACAACGAGGGCCGCGGTGCTGGTGAGGAGGAGACGCGATACTGCTGGCAATTGGAAGAGGCTGCGGAGATGGAGTTCGCTGCTTGAAGCCGCTGTGCTGAGATTTGCGAAGGCAAAAATGCAGAAGCCTGGCACGGATAGCATGCTCCGCGTGTGCATCAAGTAGCGCGTTGCAGCGTCTGCTTGCTGTGTGCACCGCTTGCGACATGCCAGAAGGAGAGAGTCTCTAGGGCTCATCAGCCGCGTCCAGCATGAGATATCCTCGAGCAGACTTCAGCGTCTCCAGATGGGACATGTATTGCTCTCGTCAAGACAGCGAAGAGAGGCCAGTAGTCACACCGAAATGAAAGAGTCATGATTGACTAACCACCATGCTTCCAAATGACATTGTACACAGCGCGTCGCCCATACATGCTGTCGGCGCTCAACAGGTCGCGTACGCCCAGCTGGAACAATAATGATATCTGCTGGCAGCATTTGGCCATCTACGCAGAGTAGTCGTGGACTTACATTCATGACTTTCGGCGTTGTCTTCCCTATAGAAGAACCGTGTTCAGCTTCCGCCATATCACTGTTTTGACACGATTCAAGAGCCGTCCTCGTCCTCGGCCCGCAAAATCCTTCCGAAACAGAAACCGATGCAATCTCCCCAGTCCCACTTGCGGCTACCAACATCTCCAATCATTCGTTCTCACAAAGACACCGCTCTGTACCTCTTCCAACCGAGGCAGATTTTCACATGGGCGGTGCAGCGTTTCACGCCATGCAGCTTTTCCGTCCTATCTTGGGGACGTTTTACAAGCCGTAGCCGTTCACGATTGATTCGCGCGGGCCGTTGATGAAAAAGTAGACTAGTAGAAACAGCTTCGGGTATGTATATAATAAGGAGAGGAGGAGGAGGAGTTAGACGCGTGCTCTCTTTTTTTTTTGTTTGTTACTTCCTTCCCGCTACGACACGACGTTCTTTAGAGATCGCACTTCACTCTTTCGTGCATTCAAATAATCACCAATTAACAAATTCCCGTCGCTCCTTTCTCTCGCGCATAGAGAATCCTCATCAGCAACCTCCGATTCGGCAAATCTACTGTACATTCCAGAGCCCCAACCAAATCCAGAAATCCTCCAAAACACAGCAGAAAGAAGATCCCTCACATCCATCCAACACACGAACAAGAAAACAAAAACACAATGGCCGGCGTCCGCGATCCCGCCTTCTGGAAACGTTTCTCCACAGCCGTGCATCTCGACGAAGAACAAGCCGCGTCAGGAATCAAGCATCAGTAAGGAGGATCCAATCCGCCCTTGTGTGTGTCGCGCTCTCTGACTGACTGTCTTCCGCACAGGGACTCATGGCTCGAGCGTCAAAACAAAAAGAAATCTCGAAGAAGTTGTATTTGTTGGACTTTTTGGTTGTGTTTTTTTGTGCTGGTTGCGGGGCTTGTGGCGGTGATACTTTGGTTGTTGAGTACGGGGGTTTTGGGGAGGGGTGGTGGGGATTGAGTGAGGATGGGATGGGATGGGATGGCAAGAGTCTGCATATTGTATGGATTCTATGATGACTTGATGACGAAAAAGAAAGGATAATCATAGCGGAACAGTTGAACAGTTGAAGGGTATAGAGAAGCCTGGACTGTATGATCAAATAGAGCTGAGATTGGAATTGGAAATTTTTGAGAGATGGAATAGCGATGCGATGCACGAAAGATCTTGTGCGTGCGCGTGGACGGTTAGGAAATTGGGTTCTGTGAGTTGCGCGGGTGAGAACGTCTCTGATGACGAGGGTATCTGTAGTAAGGCAGCAACACCTTCCCATGCCTGTGCCCATTTCATGCCACCAGCGCCAACGCTAAAAGTCAAAGCAAATCATAATCTATAGCTGGGACCAGCAGGCCGCAACCACTGCTCGAAGTAAAGGCAGCCCTGCGGATTTACCGGACCATCTTCGTGGCAGAGATCGAGGACAGGACATCTTCCGCAGGGTGCTTGAGTCAAGCCAGTGCCGGTGACTTCCTCATACTCATCATAGATTGCTCCGGGAGGCTTGAAGGTCACGCCACGAACAGTGCGATAGCCCCAGGTCCCTTCGCCGTTCATGATCTTCTCCAGCTTCTCGTCCCAGCATAGCACATCGATACAGCCTTGAATTTCATGGACTGTGAGCGAGGCAGCTTTCGTAGGCTTGATGGCATTGGATGTCACCAAGAAGTTGTGAATGTCCTCTGCAGTCGGGTAGTTGTGGGTGCCGGCGCGATAGATAGTCTGGCTGAAAGCTTCCGGATCAAGCTTGACAGACCTTCGTTTGAGGTTCCCAGCATCCTCAATATCTGCAGTCCGCTTGCGCTTCTTGCCAGCCGCATCCCCATCATCCTCAGCACTGATCGCAGCCTGCTTCTCCTTCTTCTTCCCCTTCTTCGCATCCTTGTCCTTGTCACCCCAACTCATCTGCCGCACATGAAACACAATCAGATTCAGCAACTCATCCCGAAAGCTCTCATCCAAATCTCCAGCATCAAAGAATGAGTTGCCAATAACATCCTCGCTGGGAACCAAGTGACTAAGCATATACGTCTTCTGCGTAGGATGCCTTACACTCTTGACACTCTTGATGAGATTCGCCTTCTCCATCTTATTCACAGCTTTCTGCACACTCTGCTGAGCGACGCCTTGCGCCTTCTTCTTGATGTCTTTGAGCCATATTCCCTTATCATGCGCTTCCTCCACGATCACATATACGGCCCTCTCGTCTCGGTCCAAAGCTGTGATTTGGCGCGCGGCTTCTCGTGGACGCGCATTCCAGGCAAGTCTGCCTTGTTGCTTGACTGTGCGGAACAAGTTCTCTTTGGAGAGGTGGGCAATGAGTGGCATGAGCTCTTTGGCGGAGGACACGATTCCCGTGGCGAGGAGGTCATCTTGAGTGAAGGTCTTGCTGCGTTTGCCGTCATCGTCGACGTAATTTGCCTGGGCGTCGGCGACAGTTTTGTGCAGCGCTTCAGCGAGGTTGATGTTCTTCTGCTTTTCGCTGAGTTCTGGTTTCGCATCTGCGTCGGGGCTCGCCATAGTGGTGGATGTTGGTGTGCAAGTGCACGTTGAGTCTGTGCTATCGGTCGATCATGGAGCTATCAATCGCTTCAGTGGAAGTGAAGGAGACTGCTGTCACATGCAAACTGAGCTTCAATTTCATGAGTCGAAGTTTTGGCTTGGCATTCGCGGCGATCGGCCACAGCTCGTGCCAAGCTTTCGGGCCGCCTGCCGGGTACCGAGAACTCAATCTACAGAGAGATCTTGCACGTTGCTTGCTTTCACTTTCCTTTTCTCATCAATCCCATCCATAACCACATATTGGGTCCTATACTATCTATACCTCGAGCTCTTCGCATTCCATATTCCATCCTTCCGCAACCACGACAGATCCGGCAGCACGACCCGACCAGCAGGTGTTCTGCTACATCGACATCGCCATCTCTCCCATCGCTCTTCATATATGACATCTTCCCCAGCATCTGACTCATTATCATGAAGATATATGTGCAATAGTCATATAAAACGTAAGCGAACTCTTCTCTCGGTTTAGAAGGGATCATTGAACGAGCATGCTGAATCATCGATTCTTGCGTAGGCGAGAGAGTAAGTACAATTTGTTGGGGTAAGAGGCCAGACTGAGGTACCGAGGAGTGGTTTTTGGATTCTAGTGTCGTGTCTGAGGGAACAGAGTAAATCAATCGCGGTATTTAGGGAGCATGAGGTAGGACCTTCGACTATACTACTTATTCAGGCGATCATATCTCCGTTGAGGAACCGGATGGGAGACGGGAGTTTTGTTCAGCTCCCGGCCGATAGTGGAAAGCAGTATGTGATAATCTTCGGCGGCATTGGCTACATCGGCTCCCACATCACTCTGAAATTGCTCCATCATGCCGAAGAGTATCATCGAATCCACACTCCGATTTCACAAGCTTGGATATCGCACTTCTGCGATGAAGCATGTGTTCTGCATGTAAGCATCTCGGCAGTGATCCACTTTGCGGCATTCAAATCTGTCTCGGAGTCCATGATCGATTTGCTGGAGATTGTCCAAGAAGAGGGTATCAAGAACTTTGCGTTTTCGTCTTCCGCAACCGTCACATGTCCGCAAGCCACTGAATGAGACCGATTTGGTCCACTTCGATGAAGACTTCGTCGATGAGAATGTGGTTAGTGCCAGCGTTCTAATGAAATTACTTGCATCACCAACCCATCCGGCCGAACAAAGGATATGGCAGAAGCAACTCTCGCAGACATTGCCAAGGCGGATCCAAGCATGCGTTTCACGGCCCTGAGATACTTCAAGCCAGTCCAATGCCATGCTTCAGGACTGCTGCGCGAAGGCCCTCGAAGGAAGGCGACTAATCTCTTTCCGGTCGTGGCAGAGGCTGCGACTGGCAAGCGCGCTCAGCTTGACGTCTTTGGTACTGATTGGAACACCCGTGATGGTACTGCTGTCCGAGACTTCATTCATGTCGTGGATTTGGTGGCGTAAAGTCGAATCGCGGCAGTTAGCGCAGCGAATGCTGGTAAGCGAACTGATGCATTCCGAGCATGCGATCTTGGTACCGGAACAGGCATGACAGCTGCAGGGTGCATTGCAAGCCTCGAGGAAGCCAGTGTGCAGAAGGTACCCAAGGTCATGGCTCCAAGAAGAGCGGGTGACGTTGGGTCCTGCGTAACAGCGACTACAAGGGCGGAGCCTGAGCTTGGCTGGAATACCCACAAGTCAGTTAACGACTGTGTCCGAGATATGTGGACACCCTTGACCTTGGTGACTGAGGAATCGGCAATGGCGATTGAGACTGATAAATGGTGCTGCTGATGCATTGTCAGCGAACACTGTATGACTTAACGACTCTTATTAGTGGTGAAAAGTTTTGGCGAAAGATAGCACAATGAAAAGTTACACAACCTGCAAGTCTTCTCAAAGCGGCTTCTGCTCGACTCAACCCACCAAGCTGCTTAGCACCACAAGGCGCATTGCCGATGCCAGCGGCAGTTACAGATAACCGGAATGTGTTCGGTGTGCTAGGAGATGAGTTTGAGCCGTTGGCACATGCCCGAGGAGAAGCTTGTGGTGGCATAAAGCTTTAGTGGCATGGACTGCACGTCGCCATGGTATCATCGAACGGTTTGCAAAGATCAATTTGCGGCTCACGTCGCCGACATTGCTGCTATGAAGTCGCTGAAAGATGACTGCTGCTTTCCGAAATGCTCGTAAACGTGCTCGCTGAGATCCGTGGCGAAGACATAATGTGCGCGAAATCGAGCTTCTCGCACGACATTGAGCAGTTCTCCCTCGGGCGTAGAGTGGATCATGTAGCATTTCTTTGTGCGGTAGTGATTGGTCTGAGCGTATTGCTCTTCTGGTGATAAGCTGTTGAAGCGAGAGTAGCTTTCTTCAAACACCACATCAACATCTTGACCTCGCTTCGTAAGTTCCATGTCCGGCGATGTGCCTGGATTGAAGAAGACCTGGGTACGGTTAAGAACAGGTGGTGCGATTTTCGAGACGGCCGGAAACTTACCAGCTGCTCGCCCAGAATACCTTCGGCCTTTTTGACTTGTTGTGTAATCTTCTCGAGATACGTCGCTTTGAATGTGGAATGCTCGTGGGGCGTCTCATCGAAGAAGATGCCTTCCACATGCAGGAATTTGACGCCTCCATCGTGAGGCCATTTTGCATACTTCTTGATGTCCGATACCACATCGCTGACGTCGCGATTGCAGTAATCTACTCGCACATAGCCCAGCGTCCTGACATTGGGCTTTGTATTCAGCTTGGGCACTTCGCGCAAGTAGTTCACGTCTGGCCACCACGGCGGAGATCCTGGCCCGCTGTTGGGATTAATGATGATAATGAAGTTCAAGTCCGGGTTTGCATCAATCCTGTTTGCCATCAGCGGGAGGGAGGTCTATGGACATTGCTTTTAGCTCAGCTTACGCATCATAGAGAGGCGTCCAAGTAGCAGAGTTGGTTGGATACTGGTACAGAGGTACAATTACATTAGCTTTCGGTGCTTTTGATGGCCGTCGGCCGTCGGCCTTGCCCTTGAGACGTGAAAGAAGTCCCATGGACGATGGAACGAGCGTGGAAAAGCGAGTGAGTGAGTGTACAGCCTTGATTCGAGCAGGAGAGTTTTGCACACGCAGAATGAGAGCGACAGCATCTTCGATTTTGTGGTCGAGATCTCGATCGACCAGAGATTATCTAATATTGGAAGAGGAGAGGAGTTGGAAGGGAAGGTTTCATTGGCAAGAGTCCGTGCGCGGTCTGTTCTGGGCTTGGCAAATCACGTCGGCACGTCATCGACCAACTTCTGCCACCCCTTTCCATAGCTCTCATAGAAATTGTCATCACTATTCCTGGTCACGAACAGGTATTCACTTCGATAGCTGATGAGCTGCCGCACAAAGCGCTTGACATCGGCAGTCTCGGGGGTGAATGGACGATATAGCTCGTGGGCCATGACTCCAGGGATGCCTCCCTCTCCCGATACTCCCTGTACGACTGCTCAAAGGTTACAACGATGTCTGTGTTATTCGTCGACAAGTTCGCAGAGGCTACCACTCCTGGGTTATGGATGACCTGTCGCCATGAGGTGCTGATGAGCTCTTGGCTCTCCCATATTCTACCCGAGGCAGTTTTCGCAGCCTGATTGATACGCCAAAGTCCTTCTTGTACTCCCGGAGCAGCTTCATATGTGGCTTCATCGAAGAAGATGCCTTGAACTGCCAAGCTCGCCGACTGATCGGCCCAGTCCGAATATTATTTTCGCACATCTTTGATCACATTGCCCGACTTTCTAGTCCCATATCCTGCTAACCGTTAGCAGGTTTCTGGCGTTCGGAAGAGATTACACTCGGACTCGCCGCCTATCGTCTGCACATTTGAGTAACTGTTGAGCTTCTCGATTGCTGATATGTAATCTGATGCCAGTGAAGCAGTGCCAGGGCCGCTCTCTGGGTTGACTGGAACCATGAATGTCAAATCGGGATTGGTATTGATTCTGGAGCTCGTCAAACTCGTGCTACTACTGAACTTTCGCCTCGCTTCCGAGAAAAGGATTCTTTGTCGCGCCAGAGGAAGAACGCAATCGCATGCCATCGCAGAAGTCCGAAGCAACGACCTCATCAACAGGCACGCGGCAGGATACGACGTGACTGTCCTCCTCATGAATGGGTATTGCAGATACCCGCGCACCGCGAAGACATATCCCTATTCTCCCACATTGAATCTGATGGTTCAGACAGCTATCAATACCTTGAAAGATGTGCAGAGAGGCCTCAAGCTTCACAACGCTTTCATACACCGGACGTTCGGTGATGATGAAGTCTGGTTTGGCGTGCTGTACTTCCTCATTGCGCTTATGGACAAATGGATCTGTCTCGTCACGGGCAGACAAGTCGCAGGCCTGATCAACTCGAGCAACCCAGTTTTGCGACTCTCAATTTGTCTTAGTCTGGCCTACTCCCTCATCTCAAACGTCTTCCTTGACTCTGTAGCACCGCCCTTATAGCCGAAAGCCAACAAGAAGACTGATCAGCAAGTGCCGTCTTTCAAGCTCCTCCATTACATCGCTGTCAATGATGCCAACGTTCGAAGAAAGCTGTATCGATATTCTTCTTAACCCACGTCTGGCCATTTTGCACTGACTTTCGCCGTGCGTTGAACTCTTGAGGCTGCTCGACCTGCTACCATTATGTATCCGCCACCATTGCACCCCTCCGCCAGTACCGTCATTCCTAGCTCAACACACCTGCTGGACATCTTCATCAACCGTGATCCTTGCGCTTCTCTTCTCGCTTCTGCTGCTTTGCGTAGCAGCCCGGACAATAATATACCATTCTATTATTCGTCTTGATGGCACAGAGAGAGTGGAATCACTCTCCACATCCATTTCCATCGCATTGCATCATGTCCTCCTCATCTGCATCGCCACACCAGCACCCAGGTTCCTTCATGTCGTTGTCGTTAGAACGAGGTCTTTTGTGAATTTGCCGAGGTTTGCAACCTACCCATCATTTCGACTGTGTCGCGTTGCTTCGCAAGTGAGTTTGTGGATGGAGAGTGGCAGATTGGCAGTTAGGTATGCGGAAAGGTCTGCGGTTATGGAAGTTGTGCGGTGAAAGTTGACGACATCACATTTATAATTTATTCTAAGCAAAACTTCTTAAGGAGCGGCTGGAGCCCAGAGGACGATTCAAAGCCCGTCAAATCTACACACCTGAGGCAAAAGAGTCTCACTTTCTCCTGATCCAATGCACTGAGTACTCACACTTTCCGCCACCGCAGACTTCTCCGTACCCAGTCTAAAACGATGCTGCGAGCCTTCAGGCGACGAGCCCGACTTATCATCCTCATCATTCTCCGATCCCATCGCGATATGCGCACTCCGAGCCCTCCTCGTCAAATACGCCAGACTCCAACACTTTCCAATCCACAACATCTGCTCATGCTCTCGCAGGTATCGATCACTCGAAAATCTATTCAGCACATTCGTGCAACCCATCATTCCAAGCTCGCGCCGCTGCTCTTCATTCCATATCACAGCATCTGTAACAACTCTGAAAGAAGCTCCGACATCTGTACACAGCACTGGTACGCCGGTAAATGCGGCTTCTCCCATGGCTAGAGGCAGGCCTTTAGACGCCGAGGAGTTGAGGAAGATTCACGCTTCTTCAAGCACCTTCGGCGGACTTCCTCGCCCTCTATATAAGCGAGACGCGGTCACGAACTCCTTTCGAGGCCAAGATTTCTTTGCGTTCAACCAAGTAAGCTGGCGCTTTCTCCATGTCCCCGCAAACGTCGAGCTGATAATCTTTGAAGCCCCGTTCGTTGCCGATGATGTCGGCGTCCAGGATGGCGTTCTTGATGTCTTTCACAAATCCGAGAAGAGGTTTACGGGAGCAATGGGCACGAAAGAGGATTGAGGCGTACCGGACAGGAGAAAGAATTGTGGCGCTGGCGGTGGCAATTTTGCTCTTGATCTTCTTAATTGGGATGAACTTCTCCATGTTGCAGATGCCGTTGACTACCGGATCAAGTTTCCTGATATACTGCTTGCGGTGCATGAGAGTGGTGTAATGCTCAATCTCCATAAGACAAGGCTGCCATCGCCAACGCGCTCCAGATTCTGGAACCTGCCCAACAATCGATTTGCAATACATCTACTTTGAGACCCGCTTTTCCGGACGAGATCAGACGGTGATCACAGTGCCGCATACACTCCATCTGCTTCCAGCTCGAAGTGTAGATGTGTCCCAGGCAACCTCGGCGAAATCAACGTTTTTCGACTCCGACGTCCATATCGAGTCGAGCAACGGTGAGAGCGAAGTGTCAGTATCACCCTATCACTTTCAGCTCTCTGGCAATCGGTCCTTTCTGACCACTCGATATCCTATTCATCCGGTTTGATTCGCTTCTCTTCGATGAGGCCTCCCACCACTCTCAGCCAATTCGAAGCCTTTCCAACTTCCACTTCGACTGTGTTCGCAACGCACATCCAAGAAAGCTGTCAACTCAGCCGTCACAATGACTAGCACCGCAACAGGGCAATGAGCCGCAGCTCTACGTTCCCTTGGCGGCCTATGGACAAGGCCCTGCAAATTCTGAGGTGTAATGCTTCAAGAGCCTGGGAAGATATTGCATAGGATATCAACGGATTTGATGAAGGCTACAGCATACTACAGTCAGTCTCAGTATAGTTCATCGGCTGTTATGCTACGCACATACTAAATGCTCATGTGCATCGATACAAAACGTTGTGAACGAAGCATCTTCCACGAACAGCATTGCTGCAATCATCGTCCAGCCCTGGTCGTCTGCAACCATTATTTCCTACTTGCAGTTAACAAGGCGAAGTGCCAATGACCAACATCTTATGGATAGAATGTGTGCTCAAGGCTGAGTCTTCGGACTGGGCTCCGGACAGCCACCCACGGGTCTGAGAGAACAGGTCAATGCAATCAAACAATCACTTTGGGATTTCGCGCATCTCACACATCTGGTAGCGTCTTCAAACGGCTGATGTCGTCGTCCTGACCGTGGGAGGTTGTCGTCGTAGCCGATCCGGTTCCCGATGATGTGCGGACGGAGCAAAAGTTCTGGGCAAAAGCCGGGGTCCGCAGTTGGCAGTATTTGACACAATGTACAGCGATGGGCTTCTACTCGTGTGCTTCTGGTCGAAACGGTGGTATAAGCGAGACGGGGGCAGAGGATGTAATGAACAGGCGACGTCGGGAAGCGTGAAAGGACAGGATGGCTGCAAGAGGAGACCCACTCTTGGCAAACCTAGATTCTACTTCACTTACACCAAGTTCCTCATTCCAATCATCCTGCCATCTCCTATGTCATCCCATGTCACGGAGGAAACAGTGGCTGCAATGTACACATCGCCTTGCAATTCTGGGCGCGACATCGGGCGCGTAAGAGATGTGTTTGCCCACTCAGGTCTTACCTGACTATGGCTGCGTACTCAGCCGTACAAAGCACCTTTCTCTTAGTCTTCTATCTTTTGTGTTGAAACAGAAAGATGCGAAACCCAGCAAACACGATGAAGATCTATTTAAACAACTCTTCAAGTCTTCCTAACGGCTCTTCGCAAAGCATAAGCAGTAGCGAAAAGAAACGAGATGTCCAGAAACGAATCTCCAAACAAGAAACGCAAGGTTTCCGACATTTATCAAGGTAAGTAGGACAGCAGGCACAGAGACGGGCCTTATCTAATGGGGTTCCTTCAAATCAGAAGTCGTCCCTACGAAGACCAAGAATCCGACGCCCGCCGAAGACTCCGAAGAAAAGTTCGACATGGTCTCCAAGGAGGAAGCTGTTAGTGAGCAAAAGAAGGCTGGAATGGGTCTCAGCGATTACACTATGGTCAAAAACAAGGCAAAGAAGGGTTGGACTGCAGAAGATGAACAGCTGTTGAACGGAGAGTATGAGGAGGTTGAGGCCCCGAAGAAGAAGGACGATGAGGACAAGAGTGGTGAGAAGAAGTAGGGAGTCCCTGCCTCAGCAAGCAAGCTAGGTAGTGTCGTCATGAGTGAAGTTCTATCTATGCATTGTGACACAACAACGTAGGTTCTCGGCTACAATAGCCGGAGCATTGGCCATCAGTCGCGAATACATCATTGTGAAAGTGAGCAATACTAACGCTTCCCACAACAACATCATCAAACAAGTGAAAAGAGAGAAGAGCAGCGCCACCACCACCACAACACCGCCAAAATGTACGTTCATGCACGCGCTACATACAAATACCAGTGCTAACGATAGTATGAAGGACTTCTTTTTTCACCAACGCTGCCCGCCTCTTCGCCGGCGCCGGCCTCTTGGTGGCCTACCGCAAGGTGGCCACCAATGCCACCATCATCACTGCTGCCGCCGCCGCCGCCATCGCTCCGGCGACGAAGAGTAAGCGATGCCACTCGTCTCAATTCTAAATGCACCTGTGCTAACACATACTTCAGAGAAGGAAGAAGAGAAGAAGGAGAAGAAGGAGAAGAAGGAGAAGAAGGAGAAGAAGAAGGCTGCGGCCTTTGACGATTTTGTTTTTTCGAATTTGTAAATTAAAAAAATAAAAATAAAAATGACTTCTGGCTGCGGCCGCTGCGCTGCGCTGCGCGCGGCAACGACGACGACAAAATCTTTTCCGTTTCCATTCCACTCCCAATTTACACCGCGTCATCGGGCGGACGACATCGGTCTGTGAGGTCTGTGGAGCATGAGCTAATCTGAGTCGCAGAGAAGGTAAGGCGCTGCATACATCACTCGCGAGCCTTGGGATTGGAGAAGCCAGCCACGAAGTTGCCGGCCAACTGGCGCGAAGGTGTTCGAGCTGCGTGTGGGAGGTCGTGACCCAACTCCGACTGAGGTTGACAGCAACGAGACGCCAACCAAGGTTAAGAAGAAGTCGACCAAGACGGCGAAGGCGACGCCTGCCAAGCGCAAGGCGCCCACGCCAGAAATAGAAGACAGCGCGCAATGAAGGCGGAGCTCGAGGGAATTACACCAGAGGAACGCAAGCAATGTGACCGTGAGTTTGAGAGAGCGCAACGATTTGAAGATCAGAATCGAGGCCAACTTTGTCTACTTGGTCGATCGACAACGGCAAGCGTGTGTCGACGAAGGACAAGCTCGACAGTGTTCAACGAAAGAAGATCGAGAACCCGAACCCGTACCTCAACCCGTCGCCGCGCACGAACTTCAAGGCGAAATACAACGACTGGCCGACGGTGATTGATCACAACGCAATCCCGGACCACGTCATCCGCAACATGCGCGAATACAACGAGACTCAGCCGACCCCTGCGCTCACCCATTTCCTTGACACTATCCACGCACAGCTCCAATTCGACAGAGATGCACACGTCTCAGACAGCGACATTCGGTGTCGAAAACAACGCGACCATGCGACCGACGACGATTTGTGAGATTCCTAAGATAGCAAGCTTACTTGAGTTGTTGATGAGAGAGATCACCCTCAGGCTTAGAGATTGAGAACATGACATCGCTTCCATCCCAATAATACGACCGCGCGAGCCATTAACACCGTCAACAGCGTTCAGCCATTGCCTCCCTACCCATGCCAATCTTCCCGTACCAGTATCCACAGCAGCCGGTGGCAATGCACGCGTACATGGCTCCTCAGCATGCTATGTCGGCTCACCCGCCAGCCTTTTTCATGCCTGGTGCACCGCTTCTCCAACCTGCTGCACCGCCAGTGCAATCCACTGCACCGCTTCCACCGCCAACACCACCCGCTGCATCAGTCCAAGCTCCCAAGCGCAAGCGCAAGAGACCCGCTACATCACGCAAGCCCAAGAGATGCTCCTAATGCAAGCCACGACGCACGAATGGATTGAAATCGTGAATTGTGTATAACCGCTTCCATCTCAGCGACGCAAGCGTGCTAGCGACAACGCTTTACGGAGGCTCGAATGCAGCAGGCTCATTGGAGTTCTCGTCGAGGGGGATCAATAAGCACATCACCCGATTCCACTCTGGGCAGACATACACAGAGCCTGTTCGAGGAGGTAGTGGGAATGGCAGAGGCCGCATGCAGATCAACGAAGTCAATCAAGCCGCCATCAGTGGACCTTTCGCGACGTAGATAGACTTGGGAATCAGAAAATCCCCTTCCAATCTCTTATTTAAGAACAAAATTCTGTAAATTCAAGAAGAAGACGGAGGTAACACTACTTCCATCCCAACGATACGATAAAGCGAGCGACAACGATTTGTGAAGTCTCCGAGGCAGCAAGTTCTTCAGAGTTCTAGTCAAGGGAGTTCAGCAGGCATCTCACGTAAAGATTTGTGGGTCCGGTGTAGCGATGAGCCCGTTCTATCGTTTGAAGAGCTCCGGGCGAGCTACATCGGGTTGTGAAGTCTGCGAGGTAGCAAGCTCATTAGAGCTCCTCGCGAGGTTAATGAACGGACGCGTCACGCAAAGATTTATGGGTTTTGGATAGCGATGGGCTCTCCCCATTGTGCCTAGATGTTGCTATAGGATTCAGGGGCCTGGGTCGATACGACGGAACGCTTATTAATCCACGGATGTTTCTTCCTCACGGCACCACTTCTATCTCGAACGTGGGAAGTTCTCCTCTTTATTTGGGCAGATGTAGCCCGTCGTATCGACCTAACCGCTAAGTTCGACCTAGCTTCGCCCAACATATCAACTCTAGGTATAAATCTTTCCATCAAAACCAGCTAAAGGAAAGCGGCGGCGAAGAGCAATATAGTGACGCCGAAGTGGCCCAGACTGAGACGCAGCTGAAGTTTCGACGTGAGCAGGATGATCCACGACGGTGTAGGCGCTCAGAGGATGAGCGAGATACTGTTCCCGCATCCATGAGATCTTCGTGAGCAAGGTCCTGCGTTGGCTGCATTCGGGGGCAATCGTGAGGAGCTTTTCGAGTGAGTGTTGGAACGTTTCTGTCAAGTGACTACAGCAGTGTCAGCGGAGGAGCCTGACTATTTTGGAGCGACAACGTTTGTTCTCATCTTCGTGACCCTTTTCAACTGCAGCGATTCCCTCGCGATCACTACTGTAAACCTCTCATTCTCGTAGTGAAGTGACAGTTCGACAGTCATTCCGCCAAGAAAGGGATCTGTCTAGGTCCCAGCAGAATCGATGAGCGGCATCTTGCATGTGATAGATGGAACTGCTGCGTCTACCCGGGTTGTTGCAGAGATGTATGCCAAGGATACATTGAGAGGAGATTCTCGGGGGCTCTGCTGGCATGTTCGCGGCGGTTCTTGTAGATTGGGCGATGGAGATGCTGCGCCGTTGATTCTCGCGGGAACTAGTAGTCGCAACGTCCGTGCAGTGAAGCTAGCTTATAAAAACTGCTTCTTCTCGCGCTGCAAAACTTCGCACGTCCATCCCCCAACTTGGGCACCACACGGTCTCATATTGTGTCTTGTACAACGACAAAAGCTCGCCCATCAACGCGACCACGACTCCGCGAGCGAACCACGAGAAGACATGTCTGCAATCGGCGCAAGTCCCGCCGTCGCCTCTGGCATTCCGAGCGCCGCGGTCGACTCAAAGGAGCCGGGCCTGGAGGCGGCCATCAAGCAGGTCTATGGTGGCAAGGAAGACCGTCATGGCAACTTCCAATGGCATGCGGAGATGCCACAAGTGCGTACAATCCCGACGAACGTGCTTCACCATGCTAACCAGTTCCTTTTAGGACATGGCCGCGCCAGTCGAGAACGAGGAAAGCCAAAAGTTCGCCATCATTGTGCGACACAAGCGCGTCTACAACGATCCCAAGAAGGTTCTTGAGATCCACTCGATTGCCATTCAGAGTCCGCTGCTCCGCGAGCTGCTCACGGAGGTGCTCGATGGATATCCCGGTGTCACAGCCGGCTTGAAGAATCTCGAGTTCTCTGGTCGGTACGTGCGCTGCCCGCCAGCCTTTTTTTTCCCTTTCCCCTGAGCTGCCTCTATAGCACGGTATGCTAACCATTTCGCGCAGGTGCGAGAGCCTTATCCACCGATGGCCAGCTCTTATATCCAAGATCGCCGACCTCGAGGAACAGCGCGATGACGCCGACATCGACCAAGTCCAGCTCTCCAAGCGCATTGAGCACGCCCGATTGTTGCAGGAGCTGCTTGTGCGGGAGTTCTCCGATGTCAAAAAGTCGATTAGCGATATGTTCCGCAACGGCGTAATTACCTTCGAGTAAGTACTTTTCCACCCACTCCTGAGACGGTGGTGTCAGAGACAGCAGTCTAGTCTTGCATTCTCTGTTTGGAGCGATTTGCTGACATCGGTCCCTCAGACACCTGTGGGTCCTCTTCAAACCCGGAATCGACGTCTACACCAAGCTCGATAACCAAGATCGCGCATTTCGTCTCGGGTCGACTAAGTATGGCGTCGACCGAGACAATGCTCCATGCTTCTGGCTCGCATGCAATTATGTGGACTATGACGGCCAGCGCTTCGGTGCACTGGCTCACAACATCAAGATTGGCAAGTTCGAGGGGACGACTGCTATTCAAATGCTCAACGCATATCCCATGGATTACCACGACCAGCGTCGTGACATCGAAGCCAAGTTGATCGAGCGTGGAGGAAAGGTCGAAGAGCTTTCGGGCATACACTACCGGTCGTACAACGGCATGGGCTGGCGCAACAACAAGCATTATGGAACCAAAGACAAGATCAGTGTTTGCGGTCGTGTGGTCGTGGATGGATTCGGCTTCAATCGCTTCGCTCCAGACCAGGCAAGCTACGCCACCCCGTTCCACGCCAAGGGGTCTGCCTCTACCGCAGATGCGTCTACTGGCGTCTATGTTCAAGCCGGCAAACTCAAGTCCCGGCGTTACACGGACCTGCTGATGAACTATGCAGTCACATTGGATTCTGAAGGCATGCCAACAGATGGCTTCTTCGAGGCAGACCCTAGCGACGAGGAGCGCACGCCATTGACTGACGAGCAGAAGATGCTCTGCTCGCCATTCGTCCGCGGCTATGCTCTTCGCGAGAAGATCTGGCTGAACCTCTTCGTCAACAGCGTCTCGGAGAACAGCTTTTCCGACAACGCCTTCGATGCTCTGGCTCTTCCCAAGGCACAGAAGTCCTTGATCCTGGCCTTTTGCGAGCACAAGAAGACCGACCACAGCGGCTTCGACGACGTCATTGCAGGCAAGGGCCAAGGTCTCATCATCCTCCTGTCGGGCCCACCAGGAGTCGGCAAGACGCTGACAGCAGAGTCGGTCGCCGAGCGCATGAAGGTGCCGCTCTTCATCATGGCTGCTGGCGATCTCGGCATCAGCTCAGACACCGTCGAGCAGAAGCTGAATGACTGCCTAGCCATGTGCTCCCGCTGGAACGCCATTCTCCTCCTCGACGAAGCCGACATCTTCCTCGAGCAGCGCAACATGCATGAGCTCGAGCGCAACAAGCTGGTCTCCATCTTCCTTCGCGTCCTGGAGTACTATCAAGGCATTATGTTCCTCACCACCAATCGTGTCGAGACATTCGATACTGCCTTCGCTTCCCGCATCCACCTGAGCCTGGAGTATCCCGAGCTCAACAAGAAGAGTAGGCAAGGGATCTGGGAGACGTTCCTGAAGCGCCTACCGAAGCACGGCATCAGCGAGAAGGAGGTGGAGAAGCTGGCCCAGAGGGAGATGAATGGTCGCGAGATCAAGAATTTCCTCAAGTCGGCTCAGCTGCTGGCGAACCATGAGAAGGAGCTTCTGGCATACGGGCATGTCGAGATGGTCATCGATACCATGGCTCATCTCCACAAGGCGAGCAAGGCTTCTGATGAGGCCAAGTCGAGCATTTTCCAGTAGATAGCTGCATCGCGGCCACGGCGCAGGCTACCCTGAATAAGAACGCAAAGTACCACGCTCTATCCATGTTCCACTCTAGATGTTGGCGTCTTCCGAGCAATGCTCCTTGGACATGGGTAGTTCAACTCGTTTCCGTGAATGAGAATGAGCCACGCTTGCTTCAACGGAGCGGAATCGAGTGATTGTAAGGATACGATCACAAACACAATCCTTCAGCTTCATACCCGAGGACTTGGCAAGCATTCTAGAAGGTACATGCATATGCCGATTGTGACCCGATTTTTTCTTTGTAAATGCATCCCCCCACACAGCTCTTTCGATGCAGTTGAGGGTGGATAGAGAGGAAAGGAAGAAGGCCCTCGGGACAGCTAGTATCCGCCTCCTGTAGCATAAACCAACTCATTATAAACGCATCCCTCCACACAGCTCTTTCGATGCAGTTGAAACGAGCATCCAGAACCACCAGCTAGTATCCAGCCCCTTTTACCTCCTCCTTCGCAATCAAAATAAAGCCCAATAATCCAAAACACATCTTCCCCACCATCCCATCCCATCACTTACTCCCCCTCCCCCTCCCCCTCCCCTTCCTCCTCAAACTATCCCTCACCCTCCCCAACAGCCCACGGCCACGATCGCTTGGGCTTGGAGCACGAACTTCAGCTTCCTCATTCTTCGAAATCTCAGTCCCGTCACCAAGAAGAGAATTCTCATCCATGACTAGATCCGCAGCAGCGGGTTCCTTCTCAGTCGAGGGATTCGTGCAGGAATCGGAATCGTCGAGGAGTTTTTGAGAAGAGGCAGGCTGGATAAGCGCGGCGGAAGATGAGGAGAAGGAAGGATCGTTTGATGAGGAGGGGATTAATATTGTAGTCGATGCGGGAACTTCCGTATTGGTTAGCTGAGGAAGGTCGTGACCAGACTTCACAAGTCCAAGTCCGGCAGTGCGTCGAACAGTCTGCAAGGAAATAGACACACCAGCCTCATGATCGTTTTCGCGAAAAAGCGGAGTAGTCTCACTATATTGGTATCACGGATTAGACTACATCCAACAAAACACCCAACAAAGAAAGAAAAAAAAAACAAGCCAATCTACAACCAACTTTTTTGCACACTCTTAGAAAAGAGACGGGAACCGCTCACTTCTTGTCCTGGTTCCTCGCCCGATACACATCCCCGGTCAATGAGATCTCGTAGTCGGTGTTCTTGCCACGCCCTTCAGCCTCCAACTTGCGGACCAGTGGGAGGACTTCTCGTCCGAAATGCTCGATTTCCTCTTCGTAGTGCAGGAATGCGGTCAAGATGATGTTGACTCCCAAGCTCTTCAGTAGCACGATGCGGTCGGCGATCTGCTCCTTGGTTCCGATGAGCTTGGTCTTGAAGCCATCGTTGTATTGCACCAGATCTTCGAACTTGCTGTTTGCCCACATGCCGCTCTTGTTCGATGTAGACGAGCCTGCGTTCTGGACTTGTTGTCTGAAGCCCTCGACAGCTTCGGCATCAGCCTTGCCCTGGATCTCTTGCAGAACACGAATGGCCTCCTCTTCTGTGTCACGGCAGATGACGAATGCATTCAGTGCAAAGCCAACTTGTCCCTCGCGGTTGTTCTTCTTTGCGCGTTCTTTCACGTCGCCAATCTGGCTCTGGAAGCCCTCGAGAGTGTTGCCGTTCATGAAGTAGTAGTCCGATACGGAGCCGGCGTTTTCCTTGGCATCGTCAGAGTTACCTCCTTGGAAGATCTCGGGGTATGGGCGGCCTGGCAGGTTGAGCGGCTTCGGCTTGAGTGGGTAGTCGTGGAACTGGTAGAAGTCACCTTGGAAGGAGAACTTCTCGTTCGTCCAGATGCCCTTCAAGCATTGGATGAATTCCTTCGATCGACGGTATCGCTCAGCGTGGTCGAGCCACCATTGACCGATGGACGCGAACTGTGAAATGGTCAGTGAATGGGAAAATCTTGTTTTGAGGCATACTCACTTCAGCGCGGAACCAGCCAGATACGACATTAACGCAAACACGACCTTCGCAGTAGTTGTCGATGGACGCGATTTGCTTAGCTGCCACAGCTGGATTCCAAGGACCGGGCAGAAGCGCAGCAATGACCTTCAGCCGCTCAGTCGACATCAGCAAAGCTTGTGAGAAGGAGACAGGCTCGTGTTGGTTGTCGGCACCGTAACCAGCCATGAATCGAATCTGTGATAGAGCATATTCGAAGCCGACCTGCTCTGCAGTCCTCGCGTAGCGAACGTTCGACTTCAGATCCCAGGAGGTCCTCTGCTTGATCTTGGAAATAACAAGACCACCAGACACATTGGGTACCCAGTATGCGAAGCGGACGCGGTCAGGATCCGAGTTGAGCGAGTCAGCGTAGCTGAGGTCGTGATGATCGTTCGAAACGGCACTAATGCCGTTTGGCACAGTTCCATTTGCTGGCGAGGCTGCTTCTCGCTTGTGGTTCTCTTCGCCAACAGGGACGACCACTCGCTTTCCGCCAATCTTTCCAGTACGCAAGCGATCCAGCGCATCGTTGATGCCGGCCAGACCACCCTCGGCAATCTCAACTTCAGGAAGTCTTAGGGCATGTGCTACCAGCAGATCCTCAAGCCACACAGACATGGCCTCGCCGACCTGTGGAAATTCGTGGAAGGCCTTGATTGGGACTTGATGGTGGACGACTCCACGTTCAATGCTCTTCGGCAGGCCAGTCAGGCCCAGCAGGTGAGACTTGAGACCGCTGTCGGATTGAGTGAGAGCGTCTTGTAACGATGTGGCAGAATCCTTGCCGTTGCAGTCAATTCCGAATCGAAGCTTACCGCCAGTCACAGCCTTGAGGATGTCGACGGCGCGCTTGTCATCGTACTTGTCAACCAAGAAGTCGGCTCCAAGCTCGGAAAGGCGTGCTCCCCCCCTCGCGATATCTGCAATGCAGGCAACCTTCAGACCTGCCAGCTTCGCGATTTGAAGCGCAAGCTGACCAGTCATGCTGTTCGCGCCCCAAATAGCGAGCCATTCGCCGGGCTGTGGCCGCTCAGACTGAGCGATGCCTCCAAAGATCTCATTTCTGA
This sequence comes from Pseudocercospora eumusae, assembly GCA_001578235.1. Classification (NCBI taxonomy): domain Eukaryota; kingdom Fungi; phylum Ascomycota; class Dothideomycetes; order Mycosphaerellales; family Mycosphaerellaceae; genus Pseudocercospora; species Pseudocercospora eumusae. The sequence goes on along the minus strand of LFZN01000197.1, from coordinate 6,347 downwards.
TGTCTTCGGGTACGTCGCGAGGATCGAGCTGCTTGGTCAGGCTGAAGAGGTCCGGTCCTCTCGGGCCATTCCGCAGGTTTGTGAGGTCGAGACCAAAGCTGATGCCGAGAGCGACGGTGGCTGCAACATATGCTACGCCAAGTGCGGCTCCTTCCTTGACGCTGACGCCTTGTGGTATCCTTGTGACATTGTAGTCTGTTGTGACGACGTACTCTTGATATGCTGCCTTCCTCACATCGCGGTAGTCGGTCGATGGGCCAAAGACCACGTCACCCTGCTGAATGCGACTACTGTTTCGTGGAGCCCTGACCACGATACCGGCAAAGTCTCGGCCGTTGATCCAAGGGTAGCTAGGCTGGCTGAAGCCATAGTCTGCACCCTTCCAGTCGACCGGGTTAAGTCCAATGGCGAGGACTTGGATCAAGATCTCGCGATCGCCCTTTAGATCTGGAATCTCTTTCGACTTCTCGAGCTTGTACTTCTGTCTGGGACCATGCAGTAGGAGCAGGTCTTGCTGCGGTGCGTCGAGTCGTAAGAATTCATCGTTCGGTTGAGGCGATTGATGGCCATTTGCGTGGCCATTCGAGTAGCCGTTGCCATTGGCATGTGAGTAGCCGTTTGCACCGTTCGTTGTGGGACTGGCGGTTCCACTCAGACTTGAGAAGGACTTTGAATGCCCGTTTGTCCTCCCACAGGCCGAGTCGGGCTTGAGTGAGAGGAAGGGCGAGTTGCTGAATGTTGACGGCATCGTTCTGTATGTGTACTGCGAATCCAATGGCCTTCGCCAGAAGAAAGAGAGCAAGAGCTGTAACGAGGGGAGATCTGAGGTCGGGATTTGTAGTGATGCACTCGAATAGACCAAACCCACTCCAACAACGCAGGGTGTATCAACCGCTTGCTGGGATAGTGATATATATGCCGGAGGGCTAGGTGAAGGTCTAGGAAGTTGGTCAGGCCGGTCAGCTCGCCTCAAATGTTAGCATGACAGCATCGTTCGCGTTGCCGTTATGCTCGAGCGGCAGTGGAAGAAGCATGTTTCTGAAAAATGTCCAATGGATCGCCGCATTGCTGTCCGAGGTGGTGATTTTACCGGGCACATGTGGCGACGGCCTGCAGTAGCAGCAATGGCGTGCTCGATTCCCCGCCATCTTACGCTGGAGTCCTGAAAGCTTGATGCATGTGACTGGGCTTCATCATACAAATAACGAGCACGTCAACAAGCCTTGCTTTGCACCATTATGGTCAAGGACAAATGGCATTCCCCCGACGATCATTGAGTGCGATAGCACGTCGTTGTCGTGCTCGAGACGTGGAGCAGATCATCAGGCGTGGGAGCGCTGGCCGATAGATAGGCGGAGCAGTAGAACTATGGGCAATGGGTATCCATATCACAACCGGGATTTTCCTTATCTCTTCACACCACCCTGTCTCCCGCCGCCCAGCGCAGCCTGAAAGCATGTCTACCGACAGCCCGGGTCTGTTGTCGTTCGCTGCTTCGATGCCCGTTTGGTTCGATCTCGCCCGTTCCTGGGCTGTCCACATCGCTTAGCCTGCTGAGATCGTGCTGAAGGCTTCCTCTTGCCCGGATTGGGAAGACCCCGTATCGGCATCGTGGTGGTGGTGGTGGTGTTGGTGCGTGGGAGAAGTTTGGTTTGGCTTCTCATCACGTGTTTTGCACACAAAGTCTCGGCATAGAAAGACACCGACCTTGACATTGCTTGTTCCCCTTTACCATGTCAAATACAAACCTTTTGGTGATTCAAAGTCATACCAAGGCATCATCATATCTAGTTACGGATTCTGAACCCGATCAAGGCAACTTGGTAATATCAAATCTTGAAATTACCCTGAATATGGACAGATAAATCCTCGGTTAATATGGACGCGCAAGTTGTCCTTCCTGGCGAACACGATATATGTCTTACATATGTGGGAAAGTGAAGGTACTCTAGAGCCCATGTTCAACGCCACTTGCAAGCTACATTCCTCCCCTTTCGCTACGGCTGCACTTTTCCACAATGCTCGAAGGGCTTTCTGACTCGCAAAGAATGGATCGACCATGAAGAAAATCAGCACTTCCTTAACGAAATGTGGAAGCCAGAAAGCACGGTGAGCAATGACACGAAACGATCCTGCAGTCTACCACCATGCACCAGATCCGAGCCACTTGCTTCGCTTTTGTCCATCGATACTCACGACACGGCCCGCTCTTCTCTGGCACTTGCACCGAGCGTTGCTCCCTTCCCGAGGTCAACGGGTTCAAACAAGGCCAGTGCGAAACGCAGCAGCACGCGCGATCGGGCTGCGGACGAGGGACGAGCAAACGAATCTGATTCCACGGACAATCATCCATCTACCAAAGCGTGCTCGCTCTGACCAAGCTACTGGGTTGTCTACAGCACTAAAATTTCCTTGCATCTTCTACATTGGCGACAACTCAAGATACGCAGCGGACTTGCAAGAGTATGATCATATATCACAGCTTCAGTAAGTGATGTCAAAGCAAGATGCTAGCTAAATACCATGCTGAACAGGATCTCAGACGTCATCTCGGAAGCAGACAACACGACTTTTTCGTATGCACAACATGCATCTCTAGATTCGACAGCAAAGCAGCTTAGTCTATTATGGCAACTCACAGCCCTGCATCAAAGCATGCCCAGTATCGAACTGTCGTCGATTCCGCCGAGCCAGTGCTGAAATTTTCGAAGTCTGCGAGTATATCATCACACCAGGTGATCAATGGAAGGCCATATTCACCCTAGCCTTCCCTGACACGCCCATACCAGAACTCGACCATTCTCTCAGAACTCTACAGCCAACAGTCGATCAAAGCACTCGTCCCGATACTGCACCCAGTCATCTCATCGACAGCGATCCTGGTCAAAAGACTGAGAACCAGATGCCAGACTTGGGCTTCGACTTCATCGATATGCTGCCAACGACAGAGCCCTCATTCCTTCCGACAAATTTTCCACTCGATTCTGCGCAGCTTTCCGATCCAGCGAGGCTCCAAACCGTCAACTTTCCAGCCGGCCAAGCAGAATCAAGCAGTCCCAGATGCCTTTGGCGAGAACTACACGATTATGAAGCAAAAGCAAGAACATTCTGCGCAGCGCGAACAGCAAGTCGAAGCCTTACTTGGTCTAGTCTGGCAGACCAACAGCCCCGACTGTCAACCCGAGGCACCGTTGTTCAAAATGGTCAACGCCATAGTACCTGCAATCACGAGATTGGCATCACAGTCCACCACGTCTCATGCGCAACGGCCCTGGAGCACTGGAATTGGATTCACGCCTGCTACAAAATCTCCAAGACAGGCTGGGTAAACAAGACTATAGTAGCGTATTAATCCAGAGATGCTGTAATTCAGAGCTCTGTCCGCCCATCGGTTAGATTTCAGCTTCGGCTTCAGATTAGAACGTAGGTAGAATCGTAATCAGAGAGTCCCGTAACTAAAAGCTGCACACAGATTAGTTGTCTCTTCTCAAGTCTTCTGCACATTGCTTCGAGAATGCTTCAACGAACAGCGGCGTGAGGCTGCCTACGCAAAAAGAAAAAAAAGTACATGGTGATTATAAAATAAGAAACACATCACCCCATACCGCTCTCAGGATTTGTAAAATTGAGACTGCACGATCCCACATCAAGAAGCCAAATTCTCGAAATCCTAGCCTACACGCGACACTTGCATTCGAGAGAAGGCTCGTCTACAAAGTATCATACCGTAGTAAAGCTGTATCCACGAGACACGAAGTAGCTGCTTCTTTACCCTTCTTTGCCGCGGTACTTCAGCCTACTCAGAGCCCGGAAGTAGTCTCCACGTCTTCAGCGCGGCAAGGTTCCTAGTTCTTTCTCGTCTGTTCTGTCGTCCTCAACAGGAAGCGTGCGTACCTCTGCTAGTAGCGGCCGGAAGGTAAGGGACTACAACTAACCAAGGTGAATGAACACAGGCTAGAACTACTACACAACTCCGTAGAAGGACTAACGCTAGTACTGTAGCTATGAGCATCGAGAGGAGATATTAATTAGAGCGGCACTTCAGCCCTCCTCAACTCTAGAAAAGAAAACTCACATGAATTAAGATTGAGATTAAGCACGTCTCAATGTATCCTTCTTCCTTATACCTATACCTAGGACGTTGAAACTTGACTCGTCGCGGCCGGTAGACGAAGATTAAGCGCGCATAATGAAAGGCGAAGCTCGAAAGTGCGGTTCTTGTCGTTTATAGGAGTGGAATTAACTTAGTGCGGATCGAGAAAAAGGAGGTTCGCGGTAGTCGGATAGAACTAAGATACTTAAGGAGCTCCAGACCTACGAGCGGTCAAAACTTAAAACCCAAAATTCTAAACCTCTTATTAGCCGTCTACTCGTAGCATATTCGCGCCTCTATTCGCATAATACTTAAGATGTATCGAATATTTTCTATATATTACGCGGCCTATACCCTAAGGAATAATGTGTACGAATATCTCTACGAATAGCCTACGAACGGGCGTACGAGTCCCTAAAAATATTACCTTAATAGCCTACCTATAAACTAACATAACGAATAACCTACGAATAAGCTAGCGAATTTACTATAAATAAGCGAAGATACCTACCTTTTAATATTAAGAAGGACGTATACGAATAGTACTACGAACGACCTACGAATAGGTCTATCGTACTCTAATCTACTATCGTAGCTATAGCGAGGGAAGGTAGCTACGAACACTTCTTCGAATAACCTACGGATACTTCTTCGAATAACCTACGGATACTTCTTCGAATAACCTACGAATACTTCTACGAATAACCTACGAACAACCTACGAATAACCTATAAATACTTCTACGAATACTTCTACGAATAACCTACGAATAACCTACGAATACTTCTACGAGCACTTCTACGAGTACTTCTACGAAAACTTCTACGAATAACCTACGAACAACCTATAAATACTTCTACGAATACTTCTACGAAAACTTCTATAAACAACCTACGAATAACCTACGAACACTTCTACGAATAACCTACGAATAACCTACGAATACTTCTACGAACACTTCTTGGTACGTCTGGACTAAATAAGAGCTAATGTACAAGTGTATGTGATTAATATCTATCTATGAACGCTACCTCTATGTCTATCTACCTAGAGGCGGCGGTGTACTCCTACCTCGTAGAGGCGGCGTATACCTACCGTAATAATACCCCCCTACGGACGGAGGAAGTACCGCCTACTATGCGGTGCCGGAGTAGGATATACTCGGGCGTAGTATAGATAGCTACTATAGGCTAGATAATACTATAGCTATATGTAGTACCGGTAGTAGGATGTACTTAGGCGTAGTATAGATAGCTACTACGGACTAGATAATAGTGTAGTAATGTCGTATACGTGTCTTAGTCGCTACTAGACATAGTCTAGTCTACCTTAACGAACTTCTTAGCTAGCTATACGCGGGTCTTAGTTATACGCTTACGCTTTTTAGTAGCCGACTCCGGCGGCGCGAAGCCGTCGCTATCTTCGTTATCCGAGATCGTAATAGGCGTGTTTAGTATAGTAGGTATGCTCTTAGTACCCTTAGCTTTACTCTTACACGTACTCTTCCTCGGCGTAGGCTTAGGCTTTATTATAAAGATATTTAGTATATTAGTAATAGCCTCCGTCTTAGTAGCGGTTATCTTCTACGTAAGCTTAGCGAGTTACTATTATACTTCTATCGGTAAGCATTTACGATAGTCCTTCTATTATTCTACCGTAAGACGGTTATAGCGACCGTAAATACCCGATAGGCCTATACCGCGTACGCGTTTCTAGGGATCGTCGTCCTCGTTAGTATATTTATAGTCGATGTCGGCTAGCGAGAAACGTGCTTCTACGAGAGGTAGGCGTATACTAATATCGCGCTTCTCGGCCGCGACGTACGTACCTCTACCGAACTATAGCTAGGCGTAGATTATATCGAGGAAGTACGTAAGGGCGGCTTACGGGTCGGACTCGTTAGCTTCGCGTATATTTTTAATAATATAATCCGGTATAGCGTTATAGTCGATAATAGTTAGCTAATCGTTACGGCTAGAGTTAAAGTTAGTATACGGCATTAGATGTAGGTATATTATCTAAGGTTCCTTTACGACCTAGCGGACTACCTTACCGAGCCTACTAAAGGTACGAGTACTAACTATAGAGATAGTTATACCTTCGTATATTACTACCTCGGATATACGCTAAGACTAATTATTATAATTATTTTCCGGTAGCGTCGTTATATCGATTTCCTACGGTGCCTTCGCGCGGAGCCCGCTACTACCCTAGAGTACTACTTAGTAGTAAGTAGAGGCGATTTTTATAGAGC